>JAYESA010000897.1:0-2500 GCA_036927795.1 Iris macrosiphon | reverse complement strand
GTCATCTATGAAAACCACCACGAACTTGTCCATGTATTGATGGAATACCTTGTTCATCAAGTTCATGAAAACAGCTGGGGCATTTGTCAACCCAAAAAACATCACTAAGAACTCGTACTGGCCGTATCTAGTCCGAAAGGCAGTCTTCGGAACGTTGTTCTTCTTCACCTTCACCTGATGATAGCCCGATCTTAGGTCAATCTTCGAGAATACCCTTGCACCACTCAACGGATCGAAAAGATCATCGATCCAGGGCAATGGGTACTTGTTTTTTATTGTGAGATTGTTCAAGGCTCTGTAGTCGTTGCACATTCGCACCGTCCTGTCCTTCTTTGACACGAACAACACCGGTGCTCCCCATGACGAAGAACTCGATCTGATGAAGCCTAAGTCCTCTAGCTCATCGATCTACTTCTTCAACTCCTCCAACTCGTTGTTGATTTTGTAGACATGCTGCGATATCGACTCCGCTCCTGGCACTAGATCGATAGAGAATTTAACATCTCTATCAGGCGGCAATCCCGACAACTATTCTGGGAATACGTCGAGAAAGTCAGCTATAAGAGGATGAGAGAATACCTTCTCCTCTATGATTGCTCTAAGAACCCTGCCATCGCGCAGCTCCACGGCTCCTCAAGCAAACTCGAATACCGGCTCTCCTGTAGTGCTAAATACTATACAACCCCTGCGGCAATCTATAGTAGCGCACTGCGTACTCAACCAGTCCATTCCGAGAACTAAGTCGTAACTCAAAAGTGGCATTACGAGTAGATTGACACACAAATCTCGACCTCCTAAAGTCACGCGGCGATAGTTGCAAATATCGCTAACGAGGAGAATGCCTCCATCCGTCATGATCTTGCAACTCTTACCCAGGGGTTCTGTTGCTAAGCTATGCTTAAGCACAAAAGCTACAGATATAAAGCTATGCGATGCTCCATAATCAAATAATGCAACAATTGGAAATTAGTGGAGAAGAATAGAACCTGCTATAACATTCGCCAGTAGTATCGGCCTCTTTGACCACCAAAACAAAAGCCTTGCCCTATTGAGGTGGACCCCTCTGCTGGTGCTGTACAAATCGTTGTTGCTGGGTCGAAAGCGGTTGCCCTTTCTGCTGTGCTACCGGCGGCCTGGCTGGTCCCCTCTGTGCTGGTGCTGTCCCCAAAGCTGGACGAGCTAAGGGACACTCTGATCTGGTGCACGGTAGACCCACAAGATAAACATGTTCCAAGCCTCTTTCGGCAAACATCACATGCATGCCCTGGCTTCTTGCAATAAGCACAACCTGGCCCCTGCTGCATCTGCCTCTGTGGCTGTTGCTGAAAAGGAGCTCTAGCTGGTGGGCGGTATTGTTGTTGCTGCTGGAAAGTCCTTGGCTGAACCTGGGGACGCTTTGCCGGTCCCGAGCTACTACTCCCACCAAGAGCATCGCGTTCCCTTTTGAGCCTCAAGCTTCAGTCTACCTCTGTCCTCTGTGCCTCCAGAACTATACGATCGAAGGTCGTGACGTCAGAATCAATATGAAAACGGATCTCCTCGTCCACGGACATGTTCTGCTCCAAGGTCTGGAATTGTTTCTCCAGAACTCCCTTAGCCATAGCGGGAAAGAACTTCTTGAAGAGGGTCTTGAATGCCTCCCAGGTCAGATCCGTCGCCGCAAGCCTAGGCTCATTCCTGAACCAAGTCCGTGCAATGTCTAGAAGCTGTAGACCAACAACCTCAACTCTCAGGTCTTCAGGAATCCTGGCGACTCGCAGAATACACTCGATGTCTTTGAGCCAATCGTCAACGTAAAGGATGCCCTCGGTACCCTTGAAGTCTCGGAGACATCTTTTTGAAGTCCCAGATGGTACTCAATTTCTGTTGTACCGGTCGCTGGAGATGCAACTGCTGCTAGGGCCACTTGATGAGCATTCTCTATGCCTGCTCTCATAATATCTGTCTGAGCCCTGTGTCTCAGCTTGGATGCGCTGGGCCTCGACCTGCACTCGCTGTGCCTCCATCATCCCATGAAACACCTCGAAGGTCTGGTAAGCACTAACTGGCACGCCATTTGCAAGCCATTTGCAAGGGTAGGAAGTAGTGCTCTCGCCAGAGGTGGAAGTGGAGGAGATGAAAGACTCTGCTGTCCTCCAGGTCACACGGCGAGAGGTCGCAGATCGTTCGGAAGCTGTTGCTGTTGCTGCTGCTCCCGCACTCGCTCTAACCTGCGGTGCCATTCTGAATTTAGAATGAAAACACAAGAAATTATCAAATGGCACAAGATTAGATATTAATCAAGAAGGACAATTAATGATATCAAATACATATGAAATTTGAGTAGGAGTTAACAAATTTCAAATCAGCACGGAATTTTTCTAGCATGTGTTTGAGTACTCTCTGTCCTTAATATCTAAGTTCTCTCGCAGGTTCGTAATAGTACTCTAATCCTAAGTACTAACACGATATCGCACTAATTGTGAAATCGGACATGCATGGGCCACCACAAAAACATATC
>JAYESA010000896.1:0-81207 GCA_036927795.1 Iris macrosiphon | reverse complement strand
CGAAATAAGGTATATAATACCGTTGAATGGTGAAAACGAGTGATCGCTCAGAAGGACAATCAGGATGTGAGGTCCCAAAGGTCAAGCGTGAAAGAAGGAACTTCTTTGAGAGAAGGGTCTACATGAGTGGTTCTATCCGAAAGATGGTATAGAGTAAGCGTAGGAAGATCAAAACATGTTTAGATCGGGGATTCTAACCAAAACACGATATAAAACAGACGTGGAACGGTAAAAACGAGTATAGATGGATGGTTCTAGCTGAATATGACGTAGAATGAGCGTAGAATGGTTATAACAGAGTATCGATGGGGGATCCTAACCGAGATACGGTTGTAGAATTGGCAAAGATTTAACCGAAATATGGTATAGAATGTGGACAATTTGGTAAAAACGAGCATAAGATGGGTGATTCTAACCGAAATATGGTGTAAAAGTGGCGTAGATTTGTGGAAACGGTACTAAAATGTGATTATGATCGAAATAAGGCACCAAATACTCGTAGGATAGAGGAAAACTAGTATAAATGAGTGGTTGTATCTGAAATGTTGTATGGAATGTTGAAAACGTGTTTTGATCGGTGATTATGACCAAAAATGCGACATAAAATAGACGTAGAATGTGGAAAATGAGTATAGATGGAGGATTCTAACTGAAATAAGATGTCGAATGAGCGTGAAATGGTTAAAACGAGTACCGATGGGTGATCCTTAATGAGATATGGTTTGGAATAGGCATGGATTGATGAAAACGAGTATAGACGGATGATTCCAACAGAAATTATGGTATAGAATCAGCGTAGATCGGTGAAAACAAGTACAAATAAGCAATTCTAACCGAAATATGGAATAGAATGAACGTAGAATCATGAAAATGAGTATGGATGGGTGATTCTAACCTAAATGTGGTTTAAAACAAGTGTAGAAGGTGAAAACGTGCACGGAGGTGTGATGCTAACCAAAATTATGGTGTAGAATGGGCATAGAATGGTGAAAACGAGTATAGACGGGTGATTCTAACCGAAATATGGTACATAAGTTGCCTAAGATTGGCCAAACGAGTATAGAAACGTGATTCTAACCAAAGTTAGGTATCAAATGCTCGTAAAATAGTGAAAACGAGTATGAATGCATGATTCGAACCGAAACAGGTATAATATGATCGTAGATTGATGAGATAGAGTTTTTATCGTTGTTTCTAATCGAAATATGGTATCCAACGGGGTTAGAATCATGAAAACGAGTATAATTGAGTGATTCCAATCGAAATATAGTGCTGGATGGGAGTAGATTGGTGAAAACGAGTATATACAGACTATTCTAACCGAAATATAGTATAAAAGTGGCGTAGATTTGTGGAAACGAGTACTGAAATATGATTATGATCGAAATAAGGTATCTAATACTCGTACGATGGTGAAAACCAGTACAAATGGGTGGTCCTGTCTGAAATATGGTATAAAATAAGCGTTTAATGATGAAAACATTTTAGATCGGCGATTCTAACAAAAATACGGTATAAAATAGACATAGAAATGACGAAAACGAGTATAGACGGGTGATTCTAACGGAATATGATATAGAATGGGCATAGAATAGCTAAAACAAGTATCAAAATACAAATTTTTAACCAAAATAAGGTATCAAATGCTCGTAAAAGGGTGAAAACGAGTTACAAAATGAGTGGTTCGAACCGAAACATGGTACAAATATGATCGCAAAATGATGAGAACGAGTTTGTACCGTGAAAATGAGTGATTCAAACCGAAATAGGGTGTAGAATGTGCGTAGATGGGAGAACTAGTATGGATGGGTGATTCTAACCAAAATATGATGTAAGAGTGGCGTAGATGTGTGGAAACGACTTCTAAAATATGATTCTGATCGAAATAAGGTATATAATACCGTTGAATGGTGAAAACGAGTGATCGCTCAGAAGGACAATCAGGATGTGAGGTCCCAAAGGTCAAGCGTGAAAGAAGGAACTTCTTTGAGAGAAGGGTCTACATGAGTGGTTCTATCCGAAAGATGGTATAGAGTAAGCGTAGGAAGATCAAAACATGTTTAGATCGGGGATTCTAACCAAAACACGGTATAAAACAGACGTGGAACGGTGAAAACGAGTATAGATGGATGGTTCTAGCTGAATATGACGTAGAATGAGCGTAGAATGGTTATAACAGAGTATCGATGGGGGATCCTAACCGAGATACAGTTGTAGAATTGGCAAAGATTTAACCGAAATATGGTATAGAATGTGGATAATTTGGTAAAAACGAGCATAAGATGGATGATTCTAACCGAAATATGGTATAAAAGTGGCGTAGATTTGTGGAAATGGTACTAAAATGTGATTATGATCGAAATAAGGCACCAAATACTCGTAGGATAGGGGAAAACTAGTATAAATGAGTGGTTGTATCCAAAATGTTGTATGGAATGTTGAAAACGTGTTTTGATCGGTGATTATGACCAAAATGCGACATAAAATAGATGTAGAATGTGGAAAATGAGTATAGATGGAGGATTCTAACTGAAATAAGATATCGAATGAGCGTGGAATGGTTAAAACGAGTACCGATGGGTGATCCTTAATGAGATACGGTTTGGAATAGGCATGGATTGATGAAAACGAGTATAGACGGGTGATTCCAACAGAAATTATGGTATAGAATCAGCGTAGATCGGTGAAAACAAGTACAAATAAGCAATTCTAACCGAAATATGGAATAAAATGAATGTAGAATCATGAAAACGAGTATGGATGGGTGATTCTAACCTAAATGTAGTTTAAAACAAGTGTAGAAGGTGAAAACGTGCACGGAGGTGTGATGCTAAATAAATTATGGTGTAGAATAGGCATAAAATGGTGAAAACGAGAATAGACGGGTGATTCTAACCGAAATATGGTACATAAGTTGTCTAAGATTGGTCGAACGAGTATAGAAACGTGATTCTAACCGAAGTTAGGTATCAAATGCGCATAAAATGGCAAAAACGAGTATGAATTCATGATTCGAACCGAAACAGGTATAATATGATCGTAGATTAATGAGATAGAGTTTATATCGTTGTTTCTAATCAAAATATGGTATCCAACCGGGTTAGAATCATAAAAACGAGTATAATTGAGTGATTTCAACCGAAATATAGTGTTGGATGTGAGTAGATTGGCAAAAACGAGTATATACGGACTATTCTAACCGAAATATGGTATAAAAGTGACGTAGATTTGTGGAAACGAGTACTGGAATGTGATTATGATCGAAATAAGGTATTTAATACTCGTACGATGGTGAAAACCCGTACGAATGGGTGGTCCTATCCGAAAAATGGTATAAAACAAGCGTTTAATGATGAAAACGATTTAGATCGGCGATTCTAACCAAAATACGGTATAAAATAGACATAGAAATGGTAAAAACGAGTATAGACGGGTAATTCTAATGGAATATGATATAGAATGGGCATAGAATAGCTAAAACAAGTATCGAAATGCAATTTTTAACCAAAATAAGGTATCAAATGCTCGTAAAAGGGTAAAAATGAGTTATAAATGAGTGGTTCGAACAGAAACATGGTACAATATGATCGCAACATATTGAGAACGAGTTTGTACCATTGATTCTAATCGAAATATAGAGTAAAACTGGGGCAGAACCGTGAAAATAAGTATAGATGAGTGATTCAAATCAAAATATGGTGTAGAATGTGCGTAGATGGGAAAACTAGTATGGATGGGTGATTCTAACCAAAATATGATATAAGAGAGGCGTAGATGTGTGGAAACGACTACTGAAGTATGATTCTGATTGAAATAAGGTATATAATACCTTTGAATGGTGAAAACTAGTATACATGAGTGGTTCTATCCGAAATATGGTATAGAATAAGCGTAGAAAGATCAAAACATGTTTAGATCGGGAATTCTAACCAAAACACGGTATAAAACAGATGTGGAACGGTGAAAACGAGTATAGATGGATGGTTCTAGCTGAATATGACGTAGAATGGTTAAAAAGAGTATCGATGGGGGATCCTAACCGAGATACGGTTGTAGAATTAGCAAAGATTTAATCGAAATATGGTATAGAATGTGGATAATTTGGTAAAAACGAGCATAAGATGGGTGATTCTAACCAAAATATGGTGTAAAAGTGGCGTAGATTTGTGGAAACGGTACTAAAATGTGATTATGATCGAAATAAGGCACCAAATACTCGTAGGATAGGGGAAAACTAGTATAAATGAGTAGTTCTATCCGAAATGTGGTATAGAATATTAAAACGTGTTTTGATCGGTGATTTTGACCAAAATACGACATAAAACAGACGTAGAATGTTGAAAATGAGTATAGATGGAGGATTCTAACTGAAATAAGATGTCGAATAAGCGTGGAATGGTTAAAACGAGTATCGATGGGTGATCCTTAATGAGATATGGTTTGGAATAGGCATGGATTGATGAAAACGAGTATAGACGGGTGATTCCAACAGAAATTATGGTATAAAATCAGCGTAGATCGGTGAAAACAAGTACAAATAAGCAATTCTAACCGAAATATGGAATATAATGAACGTAGAATCATGAAAACGAGTATGGATGGGTGATTCTAACCTAAATGTGGTTTAAAACAAGTGTAGAAGGTGAAAACGTGCATGGAGGTGTGATGCTAACCAAAATTATGGTGTAGAATGGGCATAGAATGATGAAAACGAGTATAGACGGGTGATTCTAACCGAACCATAAGTTGCCTAAGATTGGTCAAACGAGTATAGAAACGTGATTCTAACCGAAGTTAGGTGTCAAATGCTCGTAAATGATAAAAACGAGTATGAATGCTTGATTCTAACCGAAACAAGTATAATATGATCGTAGATTGATGAGATAGAGTTTATATCATTGTTTCTAATCGAAATATGGTATCCAACGGGGTTAGAATCGTGAAAACGAGTATAATTGAGTGATTCCAACCGAAATATAGTGTTGGATGTGAGTAGATTGGCGAAAACGAGTATATACAGACTATTCTAACCGAGATATGGTATAAAAGTGGCATAGATTTGTGGAAACGAGTACTGAAATGTGATTATGATCGAAATAAGGTATTTAATACTCGTACGATGGTCAAAACCGGTACAAATGGGTGGCCCTATCCGAAATATGGTATAAAACAAGCGTTTAATGATGAAAACGTTTTAGATCGGCGATTCTAACCAAAAGACGGTATAAAATAGACATAACAATGGTGAAAACGAGTATATACGGGTGATTCTAACAGAATATGAAATAGAATGGGCATATAATCGCTAAAACAAGTATAGAAATATGATTTTTAACCAAAATAAGGTATCAAATGCTCGTAGAAGGGTGAATATGAGTTATAAATGAGTGGTTCAAACCGAAACATGGTACAATATGCTCGTAAAATGATGAGAACGAGTTTGTACCGTTGATTCTAATCGAAATATGGAATAAAACTGGGGCAGAACCGTAAAAATGAGTATAGATGAGTGATTCAAACCAAAATATGGTGTAGAATGTGCGTAGATGGGAAAACTAGTATGGATGGGTGATTCTAACCAAAATATGATGTAAGAGTGGTGTAGATGTGTGGAAACGATTGCTGACATATGATTGTGATCGAAATAAGGTATATAATACCTTTGAATGGTAAAAACGAGTATACATGAGTGGTTCTATCCAAAATATGGTATAGAATAGGCGTAGAAAGATTAAAACATGTTTAGATCGGTGATTCTAACCAAAATACGGTATAAAACAGACGTGGGACGGTGAAAACGAGTATAGATGGATGGTTCTAGCTGAATATGACGTAGAATAAGCGTAGAATGGTTAAAAAGAGTATCGTTGGGGGATCCCAACCGAGATACGATTGTAGAATTGGCATAGATTTAACCAAAATATGGTGTAAAATGTGGGTTATTTGGTAAAAACGAGCAATAGGTGGGTGATTCTAACCGAAATATGGTATAAAAGTGGCGTAGATTTATGGAAACTGTACTAAAATGTGATTATGATTGAAATAAGGCACCAAATACTCGTAGGATAGGGGAAAACTAGTATAAATGAGTGGTTCTATCCGAAATATGGTATAGAATGTTGAAAACGTATTTTGATCGGTGATTCTGACCAAAATACGACATAAAACAGACATAGAATGTTGAAAGTGAGTATAGATGGAGGATTCTAACTGAAATAAGGTGTCGAATGAGCGTGGAATGGTTCAAACGAGTACCGATGGGTGATCCTTAATGGGATATGGTTTGGAATAGGCATGGATTGATGAAAACGAGTATAGACGGGTGATTCTAACAGAAATTATGGTATAGAATCAGCGTAGATCAGTGAAAACAAGTACAAATAAGCAATTCTAACCGAAATATGGAATAGAATGAACGTAGAATCCTGAAAACGGGTATGGTTGGGTAATTCTAACCTAAATGTGGTTTAAAACAAGTGTAGAAGGTGAAAACGTGCATGGAGGTGTGATGCTAACCAAAATTATGGTGTAGAATGGGCATAGAATGATGAAAACGAGTATAGACGGGTGATTCTAACCGAACCATAAGTTGCCTAAGATTGGTCAAACGAGTATAGAAACGTGATTCTAACCGAAGTTAGGTGTCAAATGCTCGTAAATGGTGAAAACGAGTATGCATGCATGATTCGAACCGAAACAAGTATAATATAATCGTAGATTGATGAGATAGAGTTTATATCACACTTTCTAATCGAAATATGGTATCCAACGGGGTTAGAATCGTGAAAACGAGTATAATTGAGTGATTCCAACCGAAATATAGTGTTGGATGTGAGTAGATTGGCGAAAACGAGTATATATAGACTATTCTAACCGAGATATGGTATAAAAGTGACATAGATTTGTGGAAACGAGTACTGAAATGTGATTATGAACGAAATAAGGTATCTAATCTCGTACGATGGTGAAAACCAGTACAAATGGGTGGTCCTATCCGAAATATGGTATAAAACAAGCGTTTAATGATGAAAACATTTTAAAACGGCAATTCTAACCAAAATACGGTATAAAATAGACATAATAATGGTGAAAACGAGTATATACGGGTGATTCTAATGGAATATAAAATAGAATGGGCATAGAATCGCTAAAACAAGTATAAAAAAGCGATTTTAACCAAAATAAGGTATCAAATGCTCGTAGAAGGGTGAAAATGAGTTATAAATGAGTGGTTCGAACCGAAACATGGTACAATATGCTCGCAAAATGATAAGAACGAGTTTGTACCGTTGATTCTAATCGAAATATGGAATAAAACTGGGGTAGAACCGTGAAAATGAGTATAGATGAGTGATTCAAACCGAAATATGGTGTAGAATGTGGGTAGATGGGAAAACTAGTATAGATGGGTGATTCTAACCAAAATATAATGTAAGAGTGGTGTAGATGTGTGGAAACGATTGGTGACATATGATTCTGATCTAAATAAGGTATATAATACCGTTGAATGGTGAAAACGAGTATACATGAGTGGTTCTATCCAAAATATGGTATAGAATAAGCGTAGAAAGATCAAAACATGTTTAGATCGGGGATTCTAACCAAAATACGGTATAAAACAGACGTGGGATGGTGAAAACGAGTATAGATGGATGGTTCTAGAAGAATATGACTTAGAATGATGTAGAATAGTTAAAAAGATTATTGATGGGGGATCCTAACCGAGATACGGTTGTAGAATTGGCATATATTTAACCGAAATATGGTATAGAATATGGATAATTTGGTAAAAATGAGTATAAGATGGGTGATTCTAACCGAAATATGGTGTAAAAGTGGTGTAGATTTGTGGAAACGGTACTAACATATGATTATGATCGAAATAAGGCACCAAATACTCGTAGGAAAGGGGAAAACTAGTATAAATGAGTGGTTCTATCCGAAATATGGTATGGAATGTTGAAAACGTGTTTTGATCGGTGATTCTGACCAAAATATGACATAAAACAGACATAGAATGTTGAAAGTGAGTATAGATGGAGTATTCTAATTGAAATAAGGTGTCGAATGAGCGTGGAATGGTTCAAACGAGTACCGATGGGTGATCCTTAATGGGATATGGTTTGGAATTGGCATGGATTGATGAAAACGAGTATAGACGGGTGATTCTAACAGAAATTATGGTATAGAATCAGCGTAGATCGGTGAAAACAAGTACAAATAAGCAATTCTAACCGAAATATGGAATAGAATGAACGTAGAATCATAAAAACGAGTATGGATGGGTGATTCTAACCTAAATGTGGTTTAAAACAAGTGTAGAAGGTGAAAACGTGCATGGAGGTGTGATGCTAACCAAAATTATGGTATTGAATGGGAGAATGATGAAAACGAGTATAGACGGGTGATTCTAACCGAACCATAAGTTGCCTAAGATTGGTCAAACGAGTATAGAAACGTGATTCTAACCGAAGTTAGGTGTCAAATGCTCGTAAATGATAAAAACGAGTATGAATGCTTGATTCTAACCGAAACAAGTATAATATGATCGTAGATTGATGAGATAGAGTTTATATCATTGTTTCTAATCGAAATATGGTATCCAACGGGGTTAGAATCGTGAAAACGAGTATAATCGAGTGATTCCAACCGAAATATAGTGTTGGATGTGAGTAGATTGGCGAAAACGAGTATATATAGACTATTCTAACCGAGATATGGTATAAAAGTGGCGTAGATTTGTGGAAACGAGTACTGAAATGTGATTATGATCGAAATAAGGTATCTAATACTCGTACGATGGTGAAAACCAGTACAAATGGGTGGTCCTATCCGAAATATGGTATAAAACAAGCGTTTAATGATGAAAACGTTTTAGATCGGCGATTCTAACTAAAATACGTTATAAAATAGATATAACAATGGTGAAAACGAGTATATACGGGTGATTCTAACAGAATATGAAATAGAATGGGCATAGAATCGCTAAAATAAGTATAGAAATGCGATTTTTAACCAAAATAAGGTATCAAATGCTCGTAGAAGGGTGAAAACGAGTTATAAATGAGTGGTTCAAACCGAAACATGGTACAATAAGCTCGTAAAATGATGAGAACGAGTTTGTACCGTTGATTCTAATCGAAATATGGAATAAAACTGTGGCAGAACCGTGAAAATGAGTATAGATGAGTGATTCAAACCGAAATATGGTGTAGAATGTGCGTAGATGGGAAAACTAGTATGGATGGGTAATTCTAACCAAAATATGATGTAAAAGTGGTGTAGATGTGTGGAAACGATTGCTGACATATTATTCTGATTGAAATAAGGTATATAATACCTTTGAATGGTGAAAACGAGTATACATGAGTGGTTCTATCCAAAATATGGTATAGAATAGGCGTAGAAAGATCAAAACATGTTTAGATCGGGGATTCTAACCAAAATACGGTATAAAACAGACGTGGGACGGTAAAAACGAGTATAGATGGATGGTTCTAGCTGAATATGACGTAGAATGAGCGTAGAATGGTTAAAAAGAGTATCGATGGGAGATCCCTACCGAGATACGATTATAGAATTAGCATAGATTTAACCAAAATATGGTGTAAAATATGGGTTATTTGGTAAAAATGAGCATAAGGTGGGTGATTCTAACCGAAATATGGTGTAAAAGTGGCGTCGATTTGTGGAAACGGTACTAACTTGTGATTATGATCGAAATAAGGCACCAAATACTCGTAGGATAGGGAAAAACTAGTATAAATGAGTGGTTCTATCCGAAATATGGTATGGAATGTTGAAAACGTGTTTTGATCGATGATTCTGACCAAAATACGACATAAAACAGACATAGAATGTTGAAAGTGAGTATAGATGGAGGATTCTAACTGAAATAAGGTGTCGAATGAGCGTGGAATGGTTCAAACGAGTACCGATGGGTGATCCTTAATGGGATATGGTTTGGAATTGGCATGGATTGATGAAAACGAGTATAAACGGGTGATTCTAACAAAAATTATGGTATAGAATCAGCGTAGATCAGTGAAAACAAGTACAAATAAGCAATTCTAACCGAAATATGGAATAGAATGAACGTAGAATCCTGAAAACGAGTATGGATGGGTAATTCTAACCTAAATGTGGTTTAAAACAAGTGTAGAAGGTGAAAACGTGCATGGAGGTGTGATGCTAACCAAACTTATGGTGTAGAATGGGCATAGAATGATGAAAACGAGTATATACGGGTGATTCTAACCGAACCATAAGTTGCCTAAGATTGGTCAAACGAGTATAGAAACGTGATTCTAACCGAAGTTAGGTGTCAAATGCTCGTAAATGGTGAAAACGAGTATGAATGCATGATTCGAACCGAAACAGGTATAATATGATCGTAGATTGATGAGATAGAGTTTATATTATTGTTTCTAATCGAAATTTGGTATCCAACGGGGTTAGAATCGTGAAAACGAGTATAATTGAGTGATTCCAACCGAAATATAGTGTTGGATGTGAGTAGATTGGCGAAAACGAGTATATATTGACTATTCTAACCGAGATATGGTATAAAAGTGGCGTAGATTTGTGGAAACGAGTACTGAAATATGATTATGATCGAAATAAGGTATCTAATACTCGTACGATGGTGAAAACCAATACAAATGGGTGGTCCTATCCGAAATATGGTATAAAACAAGCGTTTAATCATGAAAACGTTTTAGATCGGCGATTCTAACAAAAATACAGTATAAAATAGACATAACAATGGTGAAAACGAGTATAAACAGGTGATTCTAATGGAATATGAAATAGAATGGGCATAGAATGGCTAAAACAAGTATAGAAATGCGATTTTTAACTAAAATAAGGTATCAAATGCTCGTAGAAGGGTGAAAATGAGTTATAAATGAGTGGTTCAAACCGAAACAGGGTACAATATGCTCGTAAAATGATGAGAACGAGTTTGTACCGTTGATTCTAATCGAAATATGGAATAAAACTGGGGCAGAACCGTGAAAATGAGTATAGATGAGTGATTCAAACCGAAATATGGTGTAGAATGTGCGTAGATGGGAAAACTAGTATGGATGGGTGATTCTAACCAAAATATGATGTAAGAGTGGTGTAGATGTGTGGAAACGATTGCTGACATATGATTGTGATCGAAATAAGGTATATAATACCTTTGAATGGTGAAAACGAGTATACATGAGTGGTTCTATCCAAAATATGGTATAGAATAGGCGTAGAAAGATCAAAACATGTTTAGATCGGTGATTCTAACCAAAATACGGTATAAAACAGACGTGGGACGGTGAAAACGAGTATAGATGGATGGTTCTAGCTGAATATGACGTAGAATGAGCGTAGAATGGTTAAAAAGAGTATCGATGGGGGATCCCAACCGAGATACGATTGTAGAATTGGCATAGATTTAACCAAAATATGGTGTAAAATGTGGGGTTATTTGGTAAAAACGAGCATAAGGTGGGTGATTCTAACCGAAATATGGTGTAAAAGTGGCGTAGATTTTTGGAAACGGTACTAACATGTGATTATGATTGAAATAAGGCACCAAATACTCGTAGGATAGGGGAAAACTAGTATAAATGAGTGGTTCTATCCGAAATATGGTATGGAATGTTGAAAACGTGTTTTGATCGGTGATTCTGACCAAAATACGACATAAAACAGACATAGAATGTTGAAAGTGAGTATAGATGGAGGATTCTAACTGAAATAAGGTGTCGAATGAGCGTGGAATGGTTCAAACGAGTACCGATGGGTAATCCTTAATGGGATATGGTTTGGAATAGGCATGGATTGATGAAAACGAGTATAGACGGGTGATTCTAACAGAAATTATGGTATAGAATCAGCGTAGATCAGTGAAAACAAGTACAAATAAGCAATTCTAACCGAAATATGGAATAGAATGAACGTAGAATCCTGAAAACGAGTATGGATGGGTAATTCTAACCTAAATATGGTTTAAAACAAGTGTAGAAGGTGAAAACGTGCATGGAGGTGTGATGCTAACCAAACTTATGGTGTAGAATGGGCATAGAATGATGAAAACGAGTATAGACGGGTGATTCTAACCGAACCATAAGTTGCCTAAGATTGGTCAAACGAGTATAGAAACGTGATTCTAACCGAAGTTAGGTGTCAAATGCTCGTAAATGGTGAAAACGAGTATGAATGCATGATTCGAACCGAAACAGGTATAATATGATCGTAGATTGATGAGATAGAGTTTATATTATTATTTCTAATCGAAATTTGGTATCCAACGGGGTTAGAATCGTGAAAACGAGTATAATTGAGTGATTCCAACCGAAATATAGTGTTGGATGTGAGTAAATTGGCGAAAACGAGTATATATAGACTATTCTAACCGAGATATGGTATAAAAGTGGCGTAGATTTATGGAAACGAGTACTGAAATATGATTATGATCGAAATAAGGTATCTAATACTCGTACGATGGTGAAAACCAATACAAATGGGTGGTCCTATCCGAAATATGGTATAAAACAAGCGTTTAATGATGAAAACGTTTTAGATCGGCGATTCTAACAAAAATACAGTATAAAATAGACATAACAATGGTGAAAACGAGTATAAACAGGTGATTTTAATGGAATATGAAATAGAATGGGCATAGAATCGCTAAAACAAGTATAGAAATGCGATTTTTAACCAAAATAAGGTATCAAATGCTCGTAGAAGGGTGAAAACGAGTTATAAATGAGTGGTTCAAACCGAAACCTGGTACAATATGCTCGTAAAATGATGAGAACGAGTTTGTACCGTTGATTCTAATCGAAATATGGAATAAAACTGGGGCAGAACCGTGAAAATGAGTATAGATGAGTGATTCAAACCGAAATATGGTGTAGAATGTGCGTAGATGGGAAAACTAGTATGGATGGGTGATTCTAACCAAAATATGATGTAAGAGTGGTGTAGATGTGTGGAAACGATTGCTGACATATGATTGTGATCGAAATAAGGTATATAATACCTTTGAATGGTGAAAACGAGTATACATGAGTGGTTCTATCCAAAATATGGTATAGAATAGGCATAGAAAGATCAAAACATGTTTAGATCGGTGATTCTAACCAAAATATGGTATAAAACAGACGTGGGACGGTGAAAACGAGTATAGATGGATGGTTCTAGCTGAATATGACGTAGAATGAGTGTAGAATGGTTAAAAAGAGTATCGATGGGGGATCCCAACTGAGATACGATTGTAGAATTGGCATAGATTTAACCAAAATATGGTGTAAAATGTGGGTTATTTGGTAAAAACGAGCATAAGGTGGGTGATTCTAACCGAAATATGGTGTAAAAGTGGCGTAGATTTTTGGAAACGGTACTAACATGTGATTATGATTGAAATAAGGCACCAAATACTCGTAGGATAGGGGAAAACTAGTATAAATGAGTGGTTCTATCCAAAATATGGTATGGAATGTTGAAAACGTGTTTTGATCGGTGATTCTGACCAAAATACGACATAAAACAGACATAGAATGTTGAAAGTGAGTATAGATGGAGGATTCTAACTGAAATAAGATGTTAAATGAGCGTGGAATAGTTAAAACGAGTACCGATGGGTGATCCTTAATGAGATATAGTTTGGAATAGGCATAGATTGATGAAAACGAGTATAGACCGGAGATTATAAAAGAAATTATGGTATAGAATCAGCATAGATCGGTGAAAACAAGTACAAATAAGTAATTCTAACCGAAATATGTAATAGAATAAACGTAGAATCCTGAAAATGAGTATGGATGGATAATTCTAACCTAAATAGTTTAAAACAAGTATTGAAGGTGAAAACATGCATGGAGGTGTGATGCTAACCAAAATTATGGTGTAGAATGGGCATAGAATGGTGAAAACGAGTATAGACGGATGATTCTAACTGAAATATGGTACATAAGTTGCCCATGATTGGTCAAACGAGTATAGAAACATGATTCTAACCGAAGTTAGGTATCAAATACTCGTAAAATGGTGAAAACGAGTATGAATGCATGATTCGAACCGAAACAGGTATAATATGATCATAGATTGATGAGATAGAGTTTATATCATTGTTTCTAATCGAAATATGGTATCCAACGGGGTTAGAATCATGAAAACGAGTATAATTGAGTGATTCCAACCGAAATGTGTTGGATGTGAGTAGATTGGCGAACACGAGTATAGATGGATGGTTCTAGCTAAATATGGTATAGAATGGTTAAAAAGAGTATCGATGTGGGATCCCAACCGAGATACGGTTGTAGAATTGGCATAGATTTAACTGAAATATGGTGTAGAATATGGGTAATTTGGTAAGAATGAGCATAAGAATCACTGATCAAAATACATTTTCCACATTTCACACCATATTTTGGTTAGAACCACCAATCTTATGCTCGTTTTCACAAAATTACCCATATTCTACACCACATTTTCGGTTAAATCTATGCCAATTCTACAACCGTATCTCGGTTAGGATTACCCATCGATACTCTTTTTAACCATTCTACGCTCATTCTACGACATATTCAGTTAGAACCATCCATCTATACTCATTTTCACCGTCCCACGTCTGTTTTATACCATATTCTCATTAGAATCTCCGATCTAAACATGTTTTGATCATTTTACTCTTATTCTATAACATATTTCAGATAGAACCACTCATTTATACTCGTTTTCACCTTCCTATGGGTATTAGATATCATATTTCGATCAGAATCATATTCTAGTAGTCTTTTCCACACATCTATGCCACTCTTAGATTATATTTTGGTTAGAATCACCCATCCATACTCATTTTCGCCATCTACGCACATTCTACACTATATTTCAGTTAGAATCACTCATTTATACTCATTTTCACGGTTATGTCCATGTTTTATTCTATATTTCGATTAGAATCAACGGTACAAACTAGTTTTCATCATTTTGTGATGATACTGTAACATGTTACGGTTCGTACCACCCATTTATAATCATTTTCAACCTTTACGAGCATTTGATACCTTATTTTGGTTAAAAATAGCATTTTGATACTTGTTTTAATCATTCTATGCTCATTCTATATCATATTTTATTAGAATCACCCGTACATACCTCGTTTTCACTATTTTTATGTCTGTTTTATACCGTACTTGGGTTAGAATGGCCGATCTAAAATGTTTTCATCATTTAACGCTCGTTTTATACCATATTTCGGATAGAACCACCCATTTGTACTGGTTTTCACCATCGTACGAGTATTAGATACCTTATTTCGATCATAATTATATTTTGGTACTCGTTTCCACAAATCTATGCCATTTTTACACCATATTTTGGTAAGAATAGCGTATATATACTCGTTTTCACCAATCTACTCACATTCAACACTATATTTCGGTTGGAGTCACTCAATTATACTCGTTTTTAAGACTCTAACCCAGCTGTATACCATATTTCGATTAGAATCAACGATATAAACTCTATTCCATCAATTTGTGATCATATTATACCTATTTCGGTTCGAATCATGCATTCATACCCGTTTTCACCATTTTACGAGCATTTGATACCTAACTTCGGTTAGAATCACGTTTCTATACCCGTTTGACCAATCTTAGATCACTAATATACCTTATTTCGGTTAGAATCACCAGTCTATACTTGTTTTTACCATTCTATGCCCATTCTACACAATAATTTTGGTTAGCATCACACACCTCCATGCACGTTTTCACCTTCTACACTTATTTTAAACCATATTTATGTTAGAATCACCCATCCATACTCGTTTTCACTATTCTACGTTCATTCTATTCCATATTTTGGTTAGAATCACCTATTTGTACTTATTTTTACCAATCTAAGTTCATTTTATACCATAATTTCTGGTAGAATCGCCCATCTATGCACGTTTTCATCAATCCATGCCTATTCCAAACCATATCTCGTTTAAGATCACCCATCGATACCCGTTTTAACCATTCCACGCTCATTCGATATCATATTTCGGTTAGAATGCCCCATCTATACTCATTGTCACCATTCTAAGTCTGCTTTATGTCGTATTTTTGTTAGAATCACTAATCAAAATACGTTTTCCACATTCCATACCATATTTTGGATAGAACCACTAATTTATAATAGTTTCCCCCATCCTAAGAGTATTTGATACCTTATTTCGAACATAATCACAGTTTAGTACCCGTTTCCACAAATCTACGCAACTTTTACACCATATTTCAGTTAACACAACCCATCTTATGCTCGTTTTCACAAAACTACCTACATTCTACACTACATTTCGGTAAAATCTATGCCAATTCTACAACCGTATCTCGGTTAGGATCACCCATCGATACTCTTTTTAACCATTCTACGTCATATTCAGTTAGAACCATCCATCTATACTCGTTTTTACCGTTCCACGTCTGTTTTATACCATATTCTCGTTAGAATCTCTGATCTAAACATGTTTTGATCATTCTACTCTTATTCTATACCATATTTCGGATAGAACCACTCATTTATATCGTTTTCACCTTCTACGGGTATTAGATACCATATTTCGATCAGAATCATATTCCAGTAGTCGTTTCCACACATCTACGCCACTCTTAGATCATATTTTGGTTAGAATCACCCATCCATACTCATTTTCGCCATCTAAGCACATTCTACATCATATTTCAGTTAGAATCACTCATCTATACTCATTTTCACGGTTATGCCCGTGTTTTATTCTATATTTCGATTAGAATCAACGGTACAAACTCGTTTTCATTATTTTGTGATGATATTGTACCATGTTACGATTCGTACCACCCATTTATAACTCGTTTTCAACCTTTTACGAGCATTTGATACCTTATTTTCTTTAAAAATCACATTTTGATACTTGTTTTAATCATTCTATGCTTATTCAATATCATATTTCATTAGAATCACCCGTATATACCTCGTTTTCACCATTTCTATGTCTATTTTATACTGTACTTGAGTTAGAATCGTCGATCAAAAACGTTTTTATCATTCAACGCTCATTTTATACCATATTTTGGATAGAACCACCCATTTGTACTGGTTTTCACCATCGTACGAGTATTAGATACCTTATTTCGATCATAATCACATTTCAGTACTCGTTTCCACAAATCTATGCCACTTTTACACCATATCTCGGTTAGAATAGCGTATATATCCTCGTTTTCACCAATCTACTCACATTCAACACTATATTTCGGTTGGAGTCACTCAATTATACTCGTTTTAAAGACTCTAACCCCGTTGTATACCATATTTCGATTAGAATTAACGATATAAACTCTATTCCATCAATCTGTGATCATATTATACCCGTTTCGATTCGAATCACGCATTCATACCCGTTTTCACCATTTTACGAGCATTTGATACCTAACTTCGGTTAGAATCACGTTTTTATACCCGTTTGACCAATCTTAGGTCACTAATATACCATATTTCGTTCAGAATCACCCGTCTATACTCGTTTTCACCATTTTATGCCCATTCTACACCATAATTTCGGTTAGCATCACACACCTCCTTGCACGTTTTCACCTTCTACACTTATTTTAAACCACATTTAGGTTAGAATCACCCATCCATACTCGTTTTCACTATTCTACGTTCATTCTATTCCATATTTCGGTTAGAATCGCCTACAACTTATTTTTACCAATCTAAGCTCATTTTATACCATAATTTCTGGTAGAATCATCCATCTATGCACGTTTTCATCAATCCATGCCTATTCCAAACCATATCTCGTTTAAGATCACCCATTGATACCCGTTTTAAACCATTTCACGCTCATTCGATATCATATTTTGGTTAGAATCTCCCATCTATACTCATTTTCACCATTCTAAGTCTGCTTTATGTCGTATTTTTGCTAGAATCACTGATCAAAATACGTTTTCCATATTCCATACCATATTTTGGATAGAACCACTCATTTATAATAGTTTTCCCCCATCCTACGAGTATTTGATACCTTGTTTCGAACATAATCACAGTTTAGTACCCGTTTCCACAAATCTACGCCACTTTTACACCATATTTCGGTTAGCACCACCCATCTTATGCTTATTTTCACAAAACTACCCACATTCTATACCACATTTCGGTAAAATCTATGCCAATTCTACAACCGTATCTCGGTTAGGATCACCCATCGATATCTTTTTAACCATTCTACGCTCATTCTACGTCATATTCAGTTAGAACCATCCATCTATACTCGTTTTTACCGTTCTACATCTGTTTTATACCATATTCTCGTTAGAATCTCCGATCTAAACATGTTTTGATCATTCTACATATTTCGGATAGAACCACTCATTTATATCGTTTTCACCTTCCTACGGGTATTAGATACCATATTTTGATTAGAATCATATTCCAGTAGTCGTTTCCACACATCTACGCCACTCTTAGATCATATTTTGGTTAGAATCACCCATCCATACTCATTTTCGCCATCTATGCACATGCTACATCATATTTCAGTTAGAATCACTCATCTATACTCATTTTTACGGTTATGCACGTGTGTTATTCTATATTTCAATTAGAATCAACGGTACAAGCTCGTTTTCATCATTTTGTGATGATATTGTACCATGTTACGGTTCGTACCAATCATTTATAACTCATTTTCAACCTTTTACGAGCATTTGATACCTTATTTTGGTTAAAAATCGCATTTTGATACTTGTTTTAATCATTCTATGCTCATTCTATATCATATTTTGTTAGAATCACCCGTATATACCTCATTTTCACCATTTCTATGTCTGTTTATACCTTACTTTGGTTAGAATCGTCGATCTAAAATGTTTTCTTCATTCAACGCTCGTTTTATACCATATTTCGGATAGAACCACCCATTTGTACTAGTTTTTACCATCGTACGAGTATTAGATACCTTATTTCGATCATAATCATATTTTAATACTCGTTTCCACAAATCTATGCCACTTTTACACCATATCACGGTTAGAATAGCATATAAATCCTTGTTTTCACCAATCTACTCACATTCAATACTATATTTCGGTTGGAATCACTCAATTATACTCGTTTTCACGATTCTAACCCCATTGAATACCATATTTGGATTAGAATCAATGATATAAACTCTATTCCATCAATCTACGATCATATTATACCCCTTTCGGTTCGAATCATGCATTCATACTCATTTTTACCATTTTACGAGCATTTGATACCTAACTTCGGTTAGAATCACGTTTCTATACCCGTTTGACCAATCTTAGGTCACTAATATACCATATTTTGGTTAGAATCACCCGTCTATACTCGTTTTCATCATTCTATGCCCATTCTACACCATAATTTCTGTTAGCATCACACACCTCCATGCACGTTTTCACCTTCTACACTTATTTTAAACCACATTTAGGTTAGAATCACCCATCCATACCTGTTTCCACTATTCTACGTTTATTCTATTCCATATTTCGGTTAGAATCGCCTATTTGTACTTATTTTTACCAATCTAAGCTCATTTTATACCATAATTTCTGTTAGAATCACCCATCTATGCACGTTTTCATCAATCCATGCCTATTCCAAACCATATCTCGTTTAAGATCACCCAACGATACTCGTTTTAACCATTCCACGCTCATTCGATATCATATTTCGGTTAGAATCCCCCATCTATACTCATTTTCACCATTCTAAGTCTGCTTTATGTCGTATTTTGTTAGAATCACTGATCAAAATACGTTTTCCACATTCCATGCTATATTTTGGATAGATCCACTCATTTATAATAGTTTCCCCCTATCCTACGAGTATTTGATACCTTATTTCGAACATAATCACATTTTAGTACCCGTTTCCACAAATCTACGCCACTTTTACACCATATTTCGATTAGAACCACCCATCTTATGCTCGTTTTCACAAAATTACCCACATTCTACACCATATTTCGGTTAAATTTATGCCAATTCTACAACCGTATCTCGGTTAGGATCACACATCGATACTCTTTTTAACCATTCTACGCTCATTCTACGTCATATTCAGTTAGAACCATCCATCTATACTCATTTTCAACGTTCCATGTCTGTTTTATACCATATTCTGGTTAGAATCACCGATCTAAACATATTTCGGTTAGAATAGCGTATATATACACGTTTTCACCAATCTATTCACATTCAACAGTATATTTCGGTTGGAGTCACACAATTATACTCGTTTTTAAGACTCTAACCCCGTTGTATACCATATTTTGATTAGAATCAACGATATGAACTTTATTCCATCCATTTGTGATCATATTATACCCATTTTGGTTTGAATCATGCATTCATACCCGTTTTCACCATTTTACGAGCATTTGATACCTAACTTCGGTTAGAATCACGTTTCTATACCCATTTGACCAATCTTAGGTCACTAATATACCATATTTCGGTTAGAATCATCCGTCTATACTCGTTTTCACCATTTTATGCCCATTCTACACCATAATTTCGATTAGCATCACACACCTCCATACACATTTTCACCTTCTATACTTATTTTAAACCACATTTAGGTTAGAATCACCCATCCATACTCATTTTTACTATTCTACGTTCATTCTATTCCATATTTCGGTTAGAATCGCCTATTTGTACTTATTTTTACCAATCTAAGCTCATTTTATACAATAATTTCTGTTAGAATCACCCATCTATGCACGTTTTCATCAATCCATGCCTATTCCAAACCATATCTCGTTTAAGATCACCCATCGATACCCGTTTTAACTATTCCACGCTCATTTGATATCATATTTTGGTTAGAATCCCCCATCTATACTCATTTTCACCATTCTAAGTCTGCTTTATGTCGTATTTTCGCTAGAATCACTGATCAAAATACGTTTTCCATATTTCATACCATATTTTGGATAGAACCACTCATTTATAATAGTTTTCCCCCATCCTACGAGTATTAGATACCTTATTTCGAACATAATCATATTTTCCCCCACTTTTACACCATATTTCGGTTAGAACCACCCATCTTATGCTCGTTTTCACAAAATTATCCACATTCTACATAATATTTCGGTTAAATCTATGCCAATTCTACAACCGTATCTCGGTTAGGATCACCCATCGATACTCTTTTTAACCATTCTACGCTCATTCTACGTCATATTCAGTTAGAACCATCCATCTATACTCGTTTTCACCGTTCCACGTCTGTTTTATACCATATTCTCGTTAAAATCTCCGATCTAAACATGTTTTGATCATTCTACCCTTATTCTATACCATATTTCGGATAGAACCACTCATTTATACTCGTTTTCACCTTCCTACGGGTATTAGATACCATATTTCGATCAAAATCATATTCTAGTAGTCGTTTCCACACATCTACGCCACTCTTAGATCATATTTTGGTTAGAATCACCCATCCATACTCATTTGTGCCATCTACGCACATTCTACACCATATTTCAGTTAGAATCACTCATCTATACTCATTTTCACGGTTATGCCCATATTTTATTCTATATTTCGATTAGAATCAACGGTACAAACTCGTTTTTATTATTTTGTGATCGTATTGTACCATGATACGGTTCGTACCACCCATTTATAACTCATTTTCAACCTTTTACGAGCATTTGATACCTTATTTTAGTTAAAAGTCGCAATTTGATACTTGTTTTAAGCATTCTATGCTCATTCTATATCATATTTTGTTAGAATCACCCGTATATACCTTGTTTTCACCATTTCTATGTCTGTTTTATACCGTACTTGGGTTAGAATCGCCGATCTAAAATGTGTTCATCATTCAACGCTCGTTTTATACCATATTTCGGATAGAACCACCCATTTGTACTGGTTTTCACCATCGTACGAGTATTAATACCTTATTTTGACCATAATCATATTTCAGTACTCGTTTCCACAAATCTACGCCACTTTTACACCATATTTTGGTTAGAATAGCCTATATATACTCATTTTCACCAATCAGGTCATATTCAACACTATATTTCGGTTGGAATCACTCAATTATACTCGTTTTCATGATTCTAACCCCATTGAATACCATATTTGGATTAGAATCAATGATATAAACTCTATTCCATCAATCTACGATCATATTATACCCCTTTCGGTTCGAATCACGCATTCATACTCGTTTTCACCATTTTACGAGCATTTGATACCTAACTTCGGTTAGAATCACGTTTCTATACCCGTTTGACCAAACTTAGGTCACTAATATACCATATTTCGGTTAGAATCGTACTCATTTTTACCATTCTATGCCCATTCTACACAATAATTTCGGTTAGCATCGCATACTTCCATGCACGTTTTCACCTTCTACATTTATTTTAAATCACATTTAGGTTAGAATCACCCATCCACTCGTTTTCACTATTCTACGTTCATTCTATTCCATATTTCGGTTAGAATCGCCTATTTGTACTTATTTTTACCAAACTAAGCTCATTTTATGCCATAATTTCTGTTAGAATCCCCCATCTATGCACGTTTTCATCAATCCATGCCTATTCCAAACCATATCTCATTTAAGATCACCCATCGATACTCGTTTTAACTATTCCACGCTCATTCGATATCATATTTCGGTTAGAATCCCCCATCCATACTCATTTTTACCATTCTAAGTCTGCTTTATGTCGTATTTTCGCTAGAATCACTGATCAAAATACATTTTCCATATTCCATACCATATTTTGGATAGAACCACTCATTTATAATAGTTTTCCCCCATCCTACGAGTATTTGATACCTTTTTTGAACATAATCACATTTTAGTACCTGTTTCCACAAATCTACGCCACTTTTACACCATATTTCGGTTAGAACCACCCATCTTATGCTCGTTTTCACAAAATTACCCACTTTCTACACCACATTTCGGTTAAATCTATGCTAATTCTATAACCGTATCTCGGTTAGGATCACCCATCGATACTCTTTTTAACCATTCTACGCTCATTCTACGTCATATTCAGTTAGAACCATCAATTTATACTCGTTTTTACCGTTCCACGTCTGTTTTATACAATATTCTCGTTAGAATCTCCGATCTAAACATGTTTTGATCATTCTACTCTTATTCTATACCATATTTCGGATAGAACCACTCATTTATACTCGTTTTCACCTTCATACGGGTATTAGATACCATATTTCGATCAAAATCATATTCCAGTAGTCGTTTCCACACATCTACGCCACTCTTAGATCATATTTTGGTTATAATCACCCATCCATACTTATTTTTGCCATCTACGCACATTCTACACCATATATCAGTTAGAATCACTCATATATACTCATTTTCATGGTTATGCCCATGTTTTATTCTATATTTCGATTAGAATCAACGGTACAAACTCGTTTTTATCATTTTGTGATGATATTGTACCATGTTACGGTTCGTACCACCCATTTATAACTCGTTTTCAACCTTTTACGAGCATTTGATACCTTATTTTAGTTAAAAGTCGTATTTTGATAATTGTTTTAATCATTCTATGCTCATTCTATATCATATTTCGTTAGAATCACCCGTATATACCTCGTTTTCACTATTTCTATGTCTGTTTTATACCGTACTTGGGTTAGAATCGCCGATCTAAAATGTGTTCATCATTCAACGCTCATTTTATACCATATTTCGGATAGAACCACCCATTTGTACTGGTTTTCACCATCGTACGAGTATTAATACCTTATTTCGATTATAATCATATTTCAGTACTTGTTTCCATAAATCTACGCCACTTTTACACCATATTTTGGTTAGAATAGCCTATATATACTCATTTTCACCAATCAGGTCATATTCAACACTATATTTCGGTTGGAATCACTCAATTATACTTGTTTTTACGATTCTAACCCCATTGAATACCATTTTTGGATTAGAATCAATGATATAAACTCTATTCCATCAATCTACGATCATATTATACCCCTTTTGGTTCGAATCACGCATTCATACTCGTTTTCATCATTTTACGAGCATTTGATACCTAATTCAGTTAGAATCACGTTTCTATACCCGTTTGACCAATCTTAGGTCACTAATATACCATATTTCGGTTAGAATCGTACTCGTTTTTACCATTCTATGCCCATTCTACACCATAATTTCGGTTAGCATCACATACTTCCATGCACATTTTCACCTTCTACACTTATTTTAAATCACATTTAGGTTAGAATTACCCATCCACTCGTTTTCACTATTCTACGTTCATTCTATTCCATATTTCGGTTAGAATCGCCTATTTGTACTTATTTTTACCAAACTAAGCTCATTTTATGCCATAATTTCTGTTAGAATCCCCCATCTATGCACGTTTTTATCAATCCATGCCTATTCCAAACGATATCTCGTTTAAGATCACCCATCGATACTCGTTTTAACTATTCCACGCTCATTTGATATCATATTTCGGTTAGAATCTCCCATCCATACTCATTTTCACCATTCTAAGTCTGCTTTATGTCGTATTTTCGCTAGAATCACTGATTAAAATACATTTTCCACATTCCATACCATATTTTGGATAGAACCACTCATTTAAAATAGTTTTCCCCCATCCTACGAGTATTTGATACCTTATTTCGAACATAATCATATTTTAGTACCTGTTTCCACAAATCTACGCCACTTTTACACCATATTTCGGTTAGAACCACCCATCTTATGCTCGTTTTCACAAAATTATCCACTTTCTACACCACATTTCGGTTAAATTTATGCTAATTCTATAACCGTATCTCGGTTAGGATCACCCATCGATACTCTTTTTAACCATTCTACGCTCATTCTACGTCATATTCAGTTAGAACCATCCATCTATACTCGTTTTCACCGTTCCACGTCTGTTTTATACAATATTCTCGTTAGAATCTCCGATCTAAACATGTTTTGATCATTCTACTCTTATTCTATACCATATTTCGGATAGAACCACTCATTTATACTCGTTTTCACCTTCCTACGGGTATTAGATACCATATTTCGATCAAAATCATATTTCAGTAGTCGTTTCCATAAATCTACGCCACTCTTAGATCATATTTTGGTTAGAATCACCCATCCATACTCATTTTCGCCATCTACGCATATTCTACACCATATTTCAGTTAGAATCACTAATCTATACTCATTTTCACGGTTATGCCCATGTTTTATTCTATATTTCGATTAGAATCAACGGTACAAAACTCGTTTTCATTATTTTGTGATGATATTGTACCATGTTACGGTTTGTACCACCCATTTATAACTCGTTTTCAACCTTTTACGAGCATTTGATACCTTATTTTAGTTAAAAGTCGTATTTTGATAATTGTTTTAATCATTCTATGCTCATTCTATATCATATTTTGTTAGAATCACCCGTATATACCTTGTTTTCACCATTTCTATGTCTGTTTTATACCGTACTTGGGTTAGAATCGCCGATCTAAAACGTGTTCATCATTCAACGCTCATTTTATACCATATTTCGGATAGAACCACCCATTTGTACTGGTTTTCACCATCGTACGAGTATTAATACCTTATTTCGATTATAATCATATTTCAGTACTCGTTTTCATAAATCTACGATACTTTTACACCATATTTTGGTTAGAATAGCCTATATATACTCATTTTCACCAATCAGGTCATATTCAACACTATATTTCGATTGGAATCACTCAATTATACTCGTTTTCACGATTTTAACCCCATTGAATACCATGTTTGGATTAGAATCAATGATATAAACTCTATTCCATCAATCTACGATAATATTATACCCCTTTCGGTTCGAATCACATATTCATACTCGTTTTCACCATTTTACGAGCATTTGATACCTAACTTCGGTTAGAATCACGTTTCTATACCCGTTTGACCAATCTTCACTAATATACCATATTTCGGTTAGAATCGTACTCGTTTTTACCATTCTATGCCCATTCTACACCATAATTTCGGTTAGCATCACATACTTCCATGCACGTTTTCACCTTCTACACTTATTTTAAATCACATTTAGGTTAGAATCACCCATCCACTCGTTTTCACTATTCTACGTTCATTCTATTCCATATTTCGGTTATAATCGCCTATTTGTACTAATTTTTACCAAACTAAGCTCATTTTATGCCATAATTTCTGTTAGAATCTCCCATCTATACACGTTTTCATCAATTCATGCCTATTCCAAACCATATCTCGTTTAAGATCACACATCGATACTCATTTTAACTATTCCACGCTCATTCGATATCATATTTCGGTTAGAATCCCCCATCCATACTCATTTTCACCATTCTAAGTCTGTTTTATGTCGTATTTTCGCTAGAATCACTGATCAAAATATATTTTCCACATTCCATACCATATTTTGGATAGAACTACTCATTTATAATAGTTTTCTCCCATCCTACGAGTATTTGATACCTTATTTCGAACATAATCACATTTTAGTACCCGTTTCCACAAATCTACGCCACTTTTACACCATATTTCGGTTAGAACCACCCATCTTATGCTCGTTTTCACAAAATTATTCACATTCTACACAATATTTCGGTTAAATCTATGCCAATTCTATAATCGTATCTCGGTTAGGATCACCCATCGATACTCTTTTTAACCATTATACGCTCATTGTACGTCATATTCAGTTAGAACCATCCATCTATACTCATTTTTACCGTTCCACGTCTATTTTATACCATATTCTCATTAGAATCTCCGATCTAAACATGTTTTGATCATTCTACTCTTATTCTATACCATATTTCTGATAGAACCACTCATTTATACACGTTTTCACCTTCTTACGGGTATTAGATACCATATTTCGATCAGAATCATATTCCAGTAGTCGTTTCCACACATCTACGCCACTCTTAGATCATATTTTGGTTAGAATCACCCATCCATACTCATTTTTGCCATCTACGCACATTCTACACCATATTTCAGTTAGAATCACTCATCTATACTCATTTTCACGGTTATGCCCATGTTTTATTCTATATTTTAATTAAAATCAATGGTACAAACTTGTTTCATCATTTTGTGATGATATTGTACTATGTTACGGTTCGTACCACCCATTTATAACTCGTTTTCAACCTTTTACGAGCATTTGATACCTTATTTTGGTTAAAAATCGCATTTTGATACTTATTTTAATCATTATATGCTCAATCTATATCATATTTCGTTAGAATCACCCATTTGTACTGGTTTTCACCATCGTACGAGTATTAGATACCTTATTTCGATCATAATCATATTTCAGTACTCGTTTCCACAAATCTATGCCACTTTTACACCATATCTCGGTTAGAATAGTGTATATATCCTCGTTTTCACCAATCTACTCACATTCAACACTATATTTCGGTTGGAGTCACTCAATTATACTCGTTTTAAAGACTCTAACCCCGTTGTATACCATATTTCGATTAGAATCAACGATATAAACTCTATTCCATCAATCTGTGATCATATTATATTTGTTTCAGTTCGAATCACCCATTCATACCCGTTTTCACCATTTTATGAGCATTTGATACCTAACTTCGGTTAGAATCACGTTTCTATACCCGTTTGACCAATCTTAGGTCACTAATTTACCATATTTCGGTCAGAATCATCAGTCTATACTCGTTTTCACCATTCTATGCCCATTCTACACCATAATTTCGGTTAGCATCACACACCTCCATGCACGTTTTTACCTTCTACACTTATTTTAAACCACATTTAGGTTAGAATCACCCATCTATATTCGTTTTCATTATTCTACGTTCATTCTATTCCATATTTCGGTTAGAATCGCCTATTTGTACTTATTTTTTCCAATATAAGCTCATTTTATACCATAATTTCTGGTAGAATCACCCATCTATGCACGTTTTCATCAATCCATGCCTATTCCAAACCATATCTCGTTTAAGATCACCCATCGATACTCGTTTTAACTATTCCACGCTCATTCGATATCATATTTCGGTTAGAATTCCCCATCCATACTCATTTTCACCATTCTAAGTCTGCTTTATGTCGTATTTTTGCTAGAATCACTGATCAAAATACATTTTCCACATTCCATACCATATTTTGGATAGAACCACTCATTTATAATAGTTTTCCCCCATCCTACGAGTATTTGATACCTTATTTCGAACATAATCACATTTTAGTACCCGTTTCCACAAATCTACGCCACATTTACACCATATTTCGGTTAGAACCACCCATCTTATGCTCGTTTTCACAAAATTACCCACATTCTACACCATATTTCGGTTAAATCTATGCTAATTCTATAATCGTATCTCGGTTAGATTCACCCATCGATACTCTTTTTAACCATTCTATGCTCATTCTACGTTATATTCAGTTAGAACCATCAATCTATACTCATTTTCACCTTTTCACGTCTGTTTTATACCATATTCTCGTTAGAATCTCCGATCTAAACATGTTTTGATCATTCTACTCTTATTCTATACCATATTTCGGATAGAACCACTCATTTATACTCGTTTTCACCTTTCTACGGGTATAGATACCATATTTCGATCAGAATCATATTCCAGTAGTTGTTTCCACACATCTACGCCACTCTTAGATCATATTTTGGTTAGAATCACCCATCCATACTCATTTTTGCCATCTACGCACATTCTACACCATATTTCAGTTAGAATCACTCATCTATACTCATTTTCAAGGTTATGCCCATGTTTTATTCTATATTTCGATTAGAATCTATAGTACAAACTCGTTTTCATCATTTTGTGATGAAATTGTACCATGTTACGGTTCGTACTACCCATTTATAACTCGTTTTCAACCTTTTACGAGCATTTGATACCTTATTTTGGTTAAAAATCACATTTTGATACTTGTTTTAATCATTCTATGCTCATTCTATATCATATTTTGTTAGAATCACCCGTATATACCTCGTTTTCACCATTTCTATGTCTGTTTTATACCGTACTTGGGTTAGAAGTGTCGATCTAAAATGTTTTCATCATTTAACGCTCATTTTATACCATATTTTGGATAGAACCACCCATTTGTACTAATTTTCACCATTATACGAGTATTAGATACCTTATTTCGATCATAATCATATTTCAGTACTCGTTTCCACAAATCTATGCCACTTTTACACCATATCTCGGTTAGAATAGCGTATATATCCTCGTTTTCACCAATCTACTCATATTCAACACTATAATTCGGTTGAAGTCACTCAATTATACTCGTTTTAAAGACTCTAACCCCGTTGTATACCATATTTCGATTAGAATCAACGATATAAACTCTATTCCATCAATTTGTGATCATATTATACCTGTTTCGGTTCAAATCATGCATTCATACCCGTTTTCACCATTTTACGAGCATTTGATACCTAACTTCGGTTAGAATCACGTTTCTATACCCGTTTGACCAATCTTAGGTCACTAATATACCATATTTCGGTCAGAATCACCCGTCTATACTCGTTTTCACCATTCTATGCCTATTCTACACTATAATTTTGGTTAGCATCACACACCTCTATGCACGTTTTTACCTTCTACACTTATTTTAAACCATATTTAGGTTAGAATCACCCATCCAAACTCGTTTTCAATATTCTACGTTCATTCTATTCCATATTTCGGTTAGAATCGCCTATTTGTACTTATTTTTACCAATCTAAGCTCATTTTATACCATAATTTCTGGTAGAATCACCCATCTATGCACGTTTTCATCAATCCATGCCTATTCCAAACCATATCTCGTTTAAGATCATCCATCGATACCCGTTTAAACCATTCCACGCTCATTTGATATCATATTTCGGTTAGAATCCCCCATCTATACTCATTTTCACCATTCTAAGTCTGCTTTATGTCGTATTTTCGCTAGAATCACTGATCAAAATATATTTTCCACATTCCATACCATATTTTGGATAGAACCACTCATTTATAATAGTTTTCCCCCTTCCTACGAGTATTTGATACCATATTTTGAACATAATCATATTTTAGTACCCGTTTCCACCAATCTACGCCACTTTTACACTATATTTCGGTTAGAACCACCCATCTTATGCTCATTTTCACAAAACTACCCACATTCAACACCATATTTCGGTTAAATCTATGCCAATTCTACAACCGTATCTCGGTTAGGATCACCCATCGATACTATTTTTAACCATTCTACGCTCATTCTACGTCATATTCAGTTAGAACCATCCATCTATACTCGTTTTCACCGTTCCATATCTGTTTTATACCATATTCTCGTTAGAATCTCCGATCTAAACATATTTCGATTATTCTACTCTTATTCTATACCATATTTCGGATAGAACCACTCAATTATACTCGTTTTCACCTTCCTACGGGTATTAGATACCATATTTCGATCAGTATCATATTCTAGTAGTCGTTTCCACATATCTACGCCACTCTTAGATCATATTTTGGTTAGAATCACCCATCCATACTCATTTTTGCCATCTACGCATATTCTACACCATATTTCAGTTAGAATCACTCATCTATACTCATTTTCACGATTATGTCCATGTTTTATTCTATATTTCGATTAGAATAAACGGTACAAACTCATTTTCATCATTTTGTGATGATATTGTACCATGTTACGGTTCGTACCACCTATTTATAACTCGTTTTCAACCTTTTACGAGCATTTGATACCTTATTTTGGTTAAAAATCACATTTTGATACTTGTTTTAATCATTCTATGCTCATTCTATATCATATTTCGTTAGAATCACCCGTAGATACCTCATTTTCACCATTTCTATGTCTGTTTTATATCGTACTTGGGTTAGAATCGCCGATCTAAATGTTTTCATCATTCAACGCTCGTTTTATACCATATTTCGGATAGAACCACTCATTTGTACTGGTTTTCACCATCGTACGAGTATTAGATACCTTATTTTGATCATAATCATATTTCAGTACTCGTTTCCACAAATTTATGCCACTTTTACACCATATCTCGGTTAGAATAGCGTATATATCCTCTTTTTCACCAATCTACTCACATTCAACACTATATTTCGGTTGGAGTCACTCAATTATACTCGTTTTAAAGACTCTAACCCTGTTGTATACCATATTTCGATTAGAATCAATGATATAAACTCTATTCCATCAATCTGTGATCATATTATACCTGTTTTGGTTCAAATCACGCATTCTTACCCATTTTCACTATTTTACGAGCATTTGATACCTAACTTCGGTTAGAATCATGTTTCTATACCAGTTTGACCAATCTTAGGTCACTAATATACCATATTTCGGTCATAATCACCAGTCTATACTTGTTTTCACCATTCTATGCCCATTCTACACCATAATTTCGGTTAGCATCACACACCTCCATGCACGTTTTTACCTTCTACACTTATTTTAAACCACATTTAGGTTAGAATCACCCATCCATACTCGTTTTCACTATTCTACGTTCATTCTATTCCATATTTCAGTTGGAATCACCTATTTGTACTTTTTTTTATCAATCTAAGCTCATTTTATACCATAATTTCGGATAGAATCACCCATCTATGCACGTTTTCATCAATCCATGCCTATTCCAAACCATATCTCATTTAAGATCACCCATCGATACCCGTTTTAACCATTCCACGCTCATTCGATATCATATTTCGGTTAGAATCCCCCATCTATACTCATTTTCACCATTCTAAGTCTGCTTTATGTCGTATTTTCGTTAGAATCACTGATCAAAATATGTTTTCCACATTCCATACCATATTTTGGATAGAACCACTCATTTATAATAGTTTTCCCCCATCCTACGAGTATTAGATACCTTATTTCGAACATAATCATATTTTAGTACCCGTTTCCACAAATCTATGCCACTTTTACACAATATTTCGGTTAGAACCACCCATCTTATGCTCGTTTTCACAAAATTATCCACATTTTACATAATATTTTGGTTAAATTTATGCCAATTCTACAACCGTATCTCGGTTAGGATCACCCATCGATACTCTTTTTAACCATTCTACACTCATTCTACGTCATATTCAGTTAGAACCATCTATCTATACTCGTTTTCACCGTTCCACGTCTGTTTTATACCATATTCTCATTAGAATCTCTGATCTAAACATGTTTTGATCATTCTACTCTTATTCTATAACATATTTAGGATAGAACCACTCATTTATACTCGTTTTCACCTTCCTACGGGTATTAGATACCATATTTCGATTAGAATCATATTCCAGTAGTCGTTTCCACACATCTACGCCACTCTTAGATCATATTTTGGTTAGAATCACCCATCCATACTCATTTTTGCCATCTACGCAATTCTACACCATATTTCAGTTAGAATCACTCACCTATACTCATTTTCACGGTTATGCCCATGTTTTATTCTATATTTCGATTAGAATCAATGGTACAAACTCGTTTTTATCCTTTTGTGTTATATTGTACCATGTTACGGTTCGTACCACCCATTTATAACTCGTTTTCAACCTTTTACGAGCATTTGATACCTTATTTTGGTTAAAAATCACATTTTGATACTTATTTTAATCATTATATGCTCAATCTATATCATATTTCGTTAGAATCACCCATTTGTACTGGTTTTCACCATCGTACGAGTATTAGATACCTTATTTCGATCATAATCACATTTCAATACTCGTTTCCACAAATCTATGCCACTTTTACACCATATCTCGGTTAGAATAGTGTATATATCCTCGTTTTCACCAATCTACTCACATTCAACACTATATTTCGGTTGGAGTCACTCAATTATACTCATTTTAAAGACTCTAACCCCGTTGTATACCATATTTCGATTAGAATCAACGATATAAACTCTATTCCATCAATCTGTGATCATATTATACCTATTTCGGTTCGAATCACCCATTCATACCCGTTTTCACCATTTTATGAGCATTTGATACCTAACTTCGGTTAGAATCACGTTTCTATACCCGTTTGACCAATCTTAGGTCACTAATATACCATATTTCGGTCAGAATCACCAGTCTATACTCGTTTTCACCATTCTATGCCCATTCTACACCATAATTTTGGTTAGCATCACACACCTCCATGCACGTTTTCACCTTCTACACTTATTTTAAACCACATTTAGGTTAGAATCACCCATCTATACTCGTTTTCACTATTCTACGTTCATTCTATTCTATATTTCGGTTAGAATCGCCTATTTGTACTTATTTTTTCCAATCTAAGCTCATTTTATACCATAATTTCTGGTAGAATCACCCATCTATGCACGTTTTCATCAATCCATGCCTATTCCAAACCATATCTTGTTTAAGATCACCCATCGATACCTGTTTTAACCATTCCATGCTCATTCGATATCATATTTCGGTTAGAATTCCCTATCCATACTCATTTTCACCATTCTAAGTCTGCTTTATGTCGTATTTTCGCTAGAATCACTGATCAAAATACGTTTTCCACATTCCATACCATATTTTGGATATAACCACTCATTTATAATAGTTTTCCCCCATCCTACGAGTATTTGATACCTTATTTCGAACATAATCATATTTTAGTACCCGTTTTCACAAATCTACGCCACTTTTACACCATATTTCGGTTAGAACCACCCATCTTATGCTCGTTTTCACAAAACTACCCACATTCTATACCACATTTCGGTAAAATCTATGCCAATTCTACAACCGTATCTCGGTTAGATTCACCCATCGATACTCTTTTTAACCATTCTATGCTCATTCTACGTCATATTCAGTTAGAACCATCCATCTATACTTGTTTTCACCTTTCCACGTCTGTTTTATACCATATTCTCGTTAGAATCTCCGATCTAAACATGTTTTGATCATTCTACTCTTATTCTGTACCATATTTCGGATAAAACCACTCATTTATACTCGTTTTCACCTTTCTACGGGTATTAGATACCATATTTCGATCAGAATCATATTCCAGTAGTCGTTTCCACACATCTACGCCATTTTTAGATCATATTTTGGTTAGAATCACCCATCCATACTCATTTTTGCCATCTACGCACATTCTACACCATATTTCAGTTAGAATCACTCTTCTATACTCATTTTCACGGTTATGCCCATGTTTTATTCTATATTTCGATTAGAATCAATGGTACAAACTCGTTTTCATCATTTTGTGATGATATTGTACCATGTTACGATTTGTACCACCCATTTATAACTCGTTTTTAACCTTTTACGAGCATTTGATACCTTATTTTGGTTAAAAATCATATTTTGATACTTGTTTTAATCATTCTATGCTCATTCTATATCATATTTTGTTAGAATCACCCGTATATACCTAGTTTTCACCATTTCTATGTCTGTTTTATACCGTACTTGGGTTAGAAGCATCGATCTAAAACGTTTTCATCATTTAACGCTCGTTTTAATTCATATTTTGGATAAAACCACCCATTTGTACTGGTTTTCACCATCCTACGAGTATTAGATACCTTATTTCGATCATAATCATATTTCAGTACTCGTTTCCACAAATCTAAGCCACTTTTACACCATATCTCGGTTAGAATAGCGTATATATCCTCGTTTTCACTAATCTACTCATATTCAACACTATATTTCGGTTGGAGTCACTCAATTATACTCGTTTTAAAGACTCTAACCCCGTTGTATACCATATTTCGATTAGAATCAACGATATAAACTCTATTCCATCAATTTGTGATCATATTATACCTGTTTCGGTTCGAATCATGCATTCATACCCGTTTTCACCATTTTACGAGCATTTGATACCTAACTTCGGTTAGAATCATGTTTCTATACCCGTTTGACCAATCTTAGGTCACTAATATATCATATTTCGGTCATAATCACCCGTCTATACTCGTTTTCACCATTCTATGCCCATTCTACACCATAATTTCGGTTAGCATCACATACCTCCATGCACGTTTTCACCTTCTACACTTATTTTAAACCACATTTAGGTTAGAATCACCCATCCATACTCGTTTTCACTATTCTACGTTCATTCTATTCCATATTTCGGTTAGAATCGCCTATTTGTACTTATTTTTTCCAATCTAAGCTCATTTTATACCATAATTTCTGGTAGAATCACCCATCTATGCACGTTTTCATCAATCCATGCCTATTCCAAACCATATCTCGTTTAAGATCACCCATCGATCTCGTTTAAGATCACCTATCGATACCTGTTTTAACCATTCCACGCTCATTCGATATCATATTTCGGTTAGAATCCCCCATCTATACTCATTTTCACCATTCTAAGTCTGCTTTATGTCGTATTTTCGTTAGAATCACTGATCAAAATACGTTTTCCACATTCCATACCATATTTTGGATAGAACCACTCATTTACAATAGTTTTCCCCCATCCTACGAGTATTTGATACCTTATTTCGAACATAATCACATTTTAGTACCCGTTTCCACAAATCTACGCCACTTTTACACCATATTTCGGTTAGAACCACCCATCTTATGCTCGTTTTCACAAAACTATCCACATTCAACACCATATTTCGGTTAAATCTATGCCAATTCTACAACCGTATCTCGGTTAGGATCACCCATCGATACTCTTTTTAACCATTCTACGCTCATTCTACGTCATATTCAGTTAGAACCATCCATCTATACTCGTTTCACCGTTCCGCGTCTGTTTTATACCATATTCTCGTTAGAATCTTCGATCTAAACATGTTTCGATTATTCTACTCTTATTCTATACCATATTTCGGATAGAACCACTCAATTATACTCGTTTTCACCTTCCTACGGGTATTAGATACCATATTTCGATCAGAATCATATTCCAGTAGTCGTTTCCACACATCTACGCCACTCTTAGATCATATTTTGGTTAGAATCACCCATCCATACTCATTTTCGCCATCTACGCACATTCTACACCATATTTCAGTTAGAATCACTCATCTATACTCATTTTCACGGTTATGTCCATGTTTTATTCTATATTTCGATTAGAATAAACAGTACAAACTCGTTTTCATTATTTTGTGATAATGTTGTACCATGTTACGGTTCGTACCACCCATTTATAACTTGTTGTCAACCTTTTACGAGCATTTGATACCTTATTTTGGTTAAAAATCGTATTTTGATACTTGTTTTAATCATTCTATGCTCATTCTATATCATATTTTGTTAGAATCTGTCATGCCCCAGTCTCAAAATATCGAGGGACTAGACACGTGGCAATGGCCAGCAACACACCAATGGACAAACCCAATTTAATGGACCCATCAGGGTGTACTTAAGCTGTAATACAACAATAAGGGTCAAATATACTAATCTCATCCATAGAAATGAATACAACAATATCAGAATATAAATCAACAACAAGTCTCAATAAATATATCTCGGGGAACAACCCAAGGATAAGTCCGATACAATGGTTCAAATGACAAGAAATAAGAGTAAACAACTGCAAATACTGAGTATAGAATAAGCGTATACTCAGAAGAAATCCTCGGCGATTACCTCATCCTCGGGGATCGGCTCAGTTCCAGTGCCTGCTCCTGCTCCTGCTCCATATACCTCTGGATAGAACTCCTCTGCTATATCTGGGGACATAATCCGGATCCAGGTCCTAAGGGGACATAACAAGGTACAAAATACTCAAGCCAAAATAAATACAGTGCAGCAATAAATGAATCAATAAGATAAACTATATAACCATCTAAGTGATATGCAAGTGATAGTTTTAATCATACTTGGGCTGAGACTACTATAGGATCTGTGTCGGAGAAACCCATAGCAGTATTCTCTCGAAGGGCCAGTAATGTGCCAAAGCTCTGTGTCAAAGTCTAAGACACCTCCAGTAATGTAATATATATATATATATATAATCAGCCTTTTGTATGGTAAATCTCTTCCCACCCAATATAATCACACGTCTCATGTCCATGACACGCAAGATCATATCTAATGCAGCAAGTCATAATGAGATCTAAGCATATGAATAAAGTAAATGTCATGAATCATGTAACCTATACAGAATCACCATGAATATCTCAGAAAGATTCTGTCTTATGAATAGTGTCAGGTGTCCTGAGGTATGACGTACTTGATAATGCAAGCATGAGAATGTATAGGGTCTCGATATCCATGTCTAGGTGACGTTACACAACTCCGCGTACGGCGTTGGCACCCGAATATTATTCAGACGCTAAGTATTGTCACACGGTCCTAGGTTGAACAGAGATATTACAGTAATAAATCAAGAGAATAGTATAAACAAATGCTGCAAGTATGGCAAGGTACACTTGCCTGGGATTTGGTATCCAACTACTGCTCCAGTATCCGCAGGATTTGCAGGTACTCATCCGGTTGCTGAAATGAACGTTACCACCAGGTTCAGAAGATAACAAATAGCTAGAATTGTCTGTCCTTGAGTCCAATTTGGACACAGGGGCAAAAGTGACAGTTTCTGGTCAAAGCGGGGTCCACATGTGGCCCACTTCGCACCGAAAAATGTGCCAGAGACAATATTCTCCAAATTCGTCAAACTTAGTGTCAACAAGTCCGAAACGATGATACAAACCCAACAGAATATTCAGAACTGGATTCCGATGAGCCGATCACAAAATTGCCCGTCAAGTGGAGCCGTGGGGCCCACGATACGCAATTTTGTCAACGTTCTCAGAATTGAACCAAACTTGGGTCACAGGACCAGCGTATTACTACGAGTCCGATGGCGCAAGTTTTGTTTCGATACGATGTACGTACACGAAGTTACAATGAGTTCCAAAATAGGGCCGATACGGGGTGTTGTCGACGGATACGCGTTGATTTCGGTGTGCACGCACATCCAAATCAACTTTCGCAAAATTCCACACGTCCGTATTAACTGTGCGCACCTTTTGGTGAAGTTCGCACACGACTAAGTCGTCCCGTTTAGCGGAGCGCACTCAGTTTCGGGGAAAAATAAGGTATTTATTTTCCTGATTTTGGGTCGCAGTTTACGATCGCCACAGGACGCGATACCCTGAGCGAATTACACGAGTATCGAGAGGGTCACGCAGTCATAGCAAATGAGACAGAAAATGGGGCAGCAAGGTGAGAGAAACAGTCACCTGAACAGGGCTCCGAAAAAGACTGAAAATGCGCATTTTCGCGAGGCGGCATGACGCGGCACGGCGGCGGCTGCTAGGGTTTCTGCGACTAGGGCACGGCGGAGCTGGAAGCGGCCGAAGGAGCTCGTCGTGGCGGCTGCTCGTCTTCGTCGTGGCGGCGCTGGAGTCATCGTAGCGGCGGAGTCCGGTGGAGTCCGTAGGGAAGTCGGGTTCCACGGGTACCGGAGGGCGGAGGGCGGATGAGACGGAGTGGTCAGTGGCGGTGGAGATGGCTGGGTCGAGGTCGGCCGGGGACGGCGTTGGGGAGAGTGGCGGTGGCCGGGTGCAGCGGGTCGAGGGGTCAGCGGAGGAAGGCGGTGGCCGGGTGCAGCGGGTCGAGGGGTTTTTATAGGCTGGGGAGGGAGGAGAAGGGCCGGTCGGTGGGGGAGATGAACGGCGGGGAGGCAGAGCGGCGGGCTACGGCCGTTGGGGAGGCGGAGAAGGCGACGGGTCGGCCGGCGACAGTGAACAACAGGGAGACGAGGGGTTACAGCGGTTAGGGATTTGAGATTTCGGGTTTCAGGTCAGGTTCGGGTATGGGTCCGGATCCGACCCGATCCGATAGGGTATGGGTCGGGTTCGGGTTAGTGGGTTCCGGGTTGGGTTTCAGACCCGACCAGACCTGACCCGACCCGCTAGGGTTTTAAATTAGGGTTTAGAATTTGGGCCAGTCTGGGTTGGTTTGGTTCAAAAATAAACTGGGTTTATTTTGGTTTTTTTTTAAATATTAATTTTTAGGTCTTTAAAAATGGTTCTGGGTCCAATATATTCCAAGAAAATTACCCTATGTCTAATATTTTATTTTACACCCAAAAATATCATTTTCATAATATTTTAATATTTAATAAAATATTTAAAATTATTTAATTCCAAAATACCTTGATTTTAATTAGTGAAAAATACAGAAAAATTCCAGAAAAATTCTGAAAATTGATTTTTAAATTCTGAAAAATCTGGGGGTTTACAATCTACCTCCCTTAAGAGGATTGCGTCCTTGCAATCAAAGAAAAAACCGGTCAGCGATGACATGGTTTGCAAAACAAGTTCGAAGCACTACACCATCAAAGAATCATGATCAAGGAGAATCAAAGGATGAGGGTTTAAGCAAAACCATAGGGAATAAAAAACAACATTTCCCTAAGCAATGAAAGTTATGTAAATTCAAGAGTGAAGAAAATCTGGTTAAAGCAAGAAAACTATAGCTTAGAAAAACTAGGTTATCAATTATTAGCAAGTTCAAAAATACTAGGTTTTAAGGCTAAGGTCACGAACTAATAGGCACAAGCTAAAGCAATACATCTAGGAATAACTTACGCGCATTTGCTACTCCACGAGTCTGCGCGTCCTCTAAGGTCATCGCAAAAGCTTGTCCGCGTCCTTGTGGTGTATTCCTCTGCTGCTACTGGACCTGCTGGAAGAGTACTGCCTGGGGTATCAAAGGTGGCCTCGGCTGATACCCTCCTGGAGGTGGTGGTATAATTCCTTCAACTCCCGTTTGTGGTGCTCCCAATGCTGGATAGGCTGGCCTCGGTACTGGTAAAGCTTGTTGGTTAACCATTGGTGCTTCTCCTCGATGCATCGTACAACCTCTGGCTAAATGTTTGCTGGATTCGCAAATCAAGCACAGTCCCAACTTGCGTCTGCACTCCCTTTCAATATGGCCTATCTTGCCATAGTAGTGACAAGTAGGAAGGATTAAGGCTCTTGGTGCTGCTCTCGGTGGTGGATTCATTTGTGGTCGCTTTGCAACTCTTTCCAGTTGTGCTTGATCTAGTGCTAATGCATACGGCCGCTTCTGGCTGGACTCTATCCTGGTGATGCACTCCATGGGCCGTGCTGCAGCAAGAACGTCCGTTGTAACGGAGCTGATTAACTTCTGTAGCTCAGAGCTAAGTTTGTAAATGAACTCCTCCGTTTGGCTTTGCTGGGCTTCTTCATGAACCTTCTGATAGGCTTGCATCATCGTGTAGTATATTTGAAACATCTGTTGCCCGTCTATAGCTTGCCCTTCTGGGAATTCGGGCAATGGTGGAGTGAACTGTGGCGGAGGTGGGATATCATCTTGCTGGATTCTCGAGGCATGCTGATTTGTTTGACTGCATTGTTGAGCTGATTGACCTTCACCTACTGGTGTCACTTCTTCTTCATGGGTAACCACAACTCCTTGTGGTGTTCCTGCAGGAATCTCGTCGCTTGCTGGTGGATCCATTACTCTACATCCAAAATAAACAATAAGAGCTGCACAGAGGAAAATTAAGGCAGGATGCAAGTCAAGAAATTTTGAATCCGATATAGGGATCAAGAACGATTCAATCAAGTGGATGAGATCCTATAACTTATCCTATCTTATTGCAGGCTTGCTTGGTCCCTAAGTTGAAACCGAAGCAATTTAGTCATTGACCTGCATGGGCCACCACAAAAACTATGTCACGCTCCAGTCCCAAAATATCGAGGGACTAGACACGTGGCAATGGCCAGCAGCACACCAATGAGCAAACTTAATTTAATGGACCCATCAGGGTGTACTTAAGCTGTAATACAACAATAAGGATCTAATATACTAATCTTATCCACAGAAATAAATACAACAATATCAGAATATAAATCAACAACAAGTCTCAATAAATATATCTCGGGGAACAACCCGAGGATAAGTCTGATACAATGGTTCAAATGACAAGAAATAAGAGTAAACAACTGCAAATACTGAGTATAGAATAAGCATATACTCAGAAGAAATCCTCGGCGATCACCTCGTCCTCGGGGATCGACTCAGTTCCAGTGTCTGCTCTTGCTCTTGCTCCCGCTCCATATACCTCTGGATAGTCGTATGTTACCCGACAAGTGTTATGCAGCGGGGCTGGCCACCCGCATTACACGTCACTTCGCCCTGAGACTAAACGGTCTTTTATGGCTATGCCAGCGACTCATGTTCATATATATAAGTCATCCTCGCTTAGCGGCTATCCGCGTGCGAGTCACTACATCGCATCAATGAACAACTAAACACCTGACGATCATGTTAAAACGACCCTCGTGTTTGCATATGCTATACCCCTGAATGTTATACTTGTCCGTGCTTGAATTAACAATGTTTGCCTCAATGTTTGCCTTGGACAGGGAAGGAGATGGTAAGTTGGTAAGTCTCGCCGTGTTTTCTCTCATGTCGCACGGCGCTCTGCCACACGAGTTAGGCTATTCAATATTTGCATGAAACTGATCCTAAGGCAACTAGAAAGACAACTTAATAGTTGGTGCATGGAACTTATATTACGTGTTTGGATTTGTCGAGCGGGCGAGTAGCTTCCCCACCAGTGCATTCAATGTACTGATAATCCACCAGTTTGTATGCAGGGTGCGGGAGAACCTCGTTCAGTGCGGATGCCTCCTTCGTGCGTGCTAAGGCGTGGAGATCACTCCGAAGCAACGGTGCATCCGGGACTGAAGCACATATACAAGAGATAATATTGGAACTCGCATGAACATCGCCTGTACAATCATTCCACAAATGTAGCCACTTGGCACGCTTTTACTGTTTCAGAGAGAGAGGCTTGAGCGACTTGTAATCTCGGCTATACGCCGCCTGTAACACATGTTTATATCAATAAAAATAACTTGCTTTACTTCAACTTGTGTTTCAATGCTTCCGCTATATCGTCGACTCAGTGAACCTGTTACCGATCGCCTATGCGTTCATGACTCCGCTGCACTCGGACAATCTGTGCGACTCTGTGGCTTAGAACTCTAACCGCCAGCCAATGAACTACGGCCTTGCACGGGCGTGGATCACGCTCGTGCGGCATCACGCCCGGATGGGTCAAGCGATCGTTCCGCGGGAGCGCTGGCGAGGGTGATTCCCGCCTAGCGGGAACGGCCGATTTAGCCTGCGGGAGATCGGGGTGTGACATTAGTACCATTTTTAAAAATCTATTTCGGATAGAACTACTCATTTATACTAGTTTTCCCCTATCCTACGAGTGTTTGGTGCCTTATTTCGATCATAATCACATGTTAGTACCGTTTCCAAAAATCTACGCCACTTTTACACCATATTTCTATTAGAATCACCCATCTTATGCTCGTTTTCACCAAATTACCCACATTCTACACCATATTTCGGTTAAATCTATGCCAATTCTACACTCATTTATACTCGTTTCCACCATCCTACGGGTATCAGAAACCTTATTTCGATCAGAATCACATTTCAGTAGTCGTTTCCACACATCTATGCCACTCTTACATCATATTATGTTTAGAATCACCCATCCATACTCGTTTTCGTCATCTATGCATATTCTACACCATATTTCGGTTAGAATCACTCATCTATACTCATTTTCACGGTTCTGCCCCTGTTTTATTCTATATTTCGATTAGAATCAACGGTACAAACTCGTTCTCATCATTTTATGATCATATTGTACCATGTTTCGGTTCGAACCACTCATTTATAACTCGTTTTCAACCTTTTACGAGCAGTTGAACCTTATTTTGGTTAAAAATCACATTTTGATACTTGTTTTAGCCATTCTATACCCATTCTATATCATATTCTGTTAGAATCACCCGTCTATACTCGTTTTCATCATTTCTATGTCTATTTCATGCTGTATTTTGGTTAAAATCAGCGATCTAAAAGTTTTCATTATTCAACGCTCATTTTATACCATATTTCGGATAGGACCACCCATTTGTACTAGTTTTTACTATCGTACGAGTATTAGATACCTTATTTCGATCATAATCACATTTCAGTACTCGTTTCCACAAATTTATGCCACTTTTACACCATATTTCGGTTAGAATAGCCTATATATACTCGTTTTCCCCAATCTACTCACATCCAACACTATATTTTGGTTGGAATCACTCAATTATACTCGTTTTCACGATTCTAACCCTGTTGTATACCATATTTCGATTAGAAAGAATGATATAAACTCTATTTCATCAATCTACGATTATATTATACCTGTTTTGGTTCGAATCATGCATTCATACTCGTTTTTACCATTTTACAAGAATTTGATACCTAACATCGATTCGAATCACGTTTCTATACTTGTTTGACCAATCTTAGGCCACTTATGTACATACATTGGTTAGAATCATCCGTCTATACTCGTTTTTACCATCACACCTCCATGCACGTTTTTACCCTCTACACTTGGTTTAAACCACATTTAGGTTAGAATCACCCATCCATACTCGTTTTCATGATTCTACGTTCATTCTATTCCATATTTCGGTTAGAATCGTTTATTTGTACTTGTTTTCATCGATCTATGCTGATTCTATATCATAATTTCTGTTAGAATCACCCGTCTATACTCGTTTTTATCAATCAATGCCTATTCCAAAACCATATATCGTTAAGGATCACCCATCGGTACTCGTTTTAACCATTCCACGCTCATTCAATATCTTATTTCAGTTAGAATCCTCCATCTATACTCATTTTCACCATTCTACATCTGTTTTATGTCTTATTTTGATCAGAATCACCGATCAAAACACGTTTTCAACATTCCATACCATGTTGCAGATAGATCCACTCATTTATACTGGTTTCCTCCCATCCTACGAGTATTTGATGCCTTATTTCGATCATAATCATAATTTAGTACCTATTTCCATAAATCTACGCCACCATATTTCGGTTAGAATCACCCATCTTATGCTCGTTTTCACCAAAGTACCCACATTCTACACCATATTTTGGTTAAATCTATGCCAATTCTACAGCCGTATCTCGGTTAGGATCCCCCATCGATACTCTTTTTAACCATTCTACGCTCATTCTACATCATATTTAGTTAGAACCATCCATCTATACTCGTTTTCACCGTTCCACGTCTGTTTTATACCGTATTTTGGTTGGAATCCGCGATCTAAACATGTTTTAATCTTTTTACGCTTATTCTATACCATATTTCGGACAGAACCACTCATTTATACTCATTTCCACCATCCTACGGGTATCAGATACCTTATTTTGATCAGAATCATATTTCAGTACCCACACATCTATGCCACTCTTACATCATATTTTGTTTAGAATCACCCATCCATACTCGTTTTCGCCAACTACGCACATTCTACACCATATTTCGGTCAGAATCACTCATCTATACTCATTTTTACGGTTCTGCCCCTATTTTATTCTATATTTCGATTAGAATCAACTGTACAAACTCGTTCTCATCATTTTACGATCATGTTGTACCATGTTTCGGTTCGAACCACTCATTTATAACTCGTTTTCACCCTTTTACGAGTAGTTGATACCTTATTTTGGTTAAAAATTACATTTTGATACTTGTTTTAGCCATTCTATGCCCATTCTATATCATATTCCGTTAGGATCACCCGTCTATACTCGTTTTCACCATTTTTATGTCTATTTCATGTTGTATTTTGGCTAGAATCAGCAATCTAAAACGTTTTCATCATTCAACGCTCGTTTTATACCATATTTCGGATAAGATTACCCATTTGTACTAGTTTTCACTATCGTACGAGTATTAGATACCTTATTTCGATCATAATCACATTTTAGTACTCGTTTCCACAAATCTATGCCACTTTTACATCATATTTCGGTTAGAATAGCCTATATATACTCGTTTTCGCCAATCTACTAACATCCAACACTATATTTCGGTTGGAATCACTCAATTATACTTGTCTTCACGATTCTAACCCCGTTGTATACCATATTTTGATTAGAAAGAACGATATAAACTCTATTTCATCAATCTACGATTATATTATACCTGTTTCAGTTTGAATCACGCATTCATACTCGTTTTTACCATTTTACGAGAATTTGATACTTAACATCGGTTAGAATCACGTTTCTATACTCGTTTGACCAATCTTAGGCCACTTATGTACCATATTTCGGTTAGAATCACCCGTCTATACTTGTTTTTACCATTCTATACCATAATTTCGGTTACCATCACACCTCCATGCACGTTTTCACCTTCTACACTTGGTTTAAACCACATTTAGGTTAGAATAACCCATCCATACTCGTTTTCATGATTCTACGTTCATTTTATTCCATATTTCGGTTAGAATCGCTTATTTGTACTTCTTTTTACCGATCCACGCTGATTCTATACCATAATTTCTGTTAGAATCACCCGTCTATACTCATTTTCATGAATCCATGCCTATTCCAAAACCACATCTCGTTAAGGATCTCCCATCGATACTCGTTTTAACCATTCTACGCTCATTCGATATCTTATTTCAGTTAGAATCCTCCATCTATACTCATTTTTTCCATTCTACGTCTGTTATATGTCGTATTTTTGTCAGAATTACCGATCAAAATACGTTTTCAACATTCCATACCATATTTCGGATAGAACCAATCATTTATACTAGTTTTCTCCTATCCTACGAGTATTAAGTGCCTTATTTTGATCAGAATCATATTTTAGTACCGTTTCCACAATTCTACGCCACTTTTACACCATATTTCGGTTTGAATCACAAATCTTATGCTCATTTTCACCAAATTATTCATATTCTACACCATATTTCGGTTAAATCTATGCCAATTCTACAGCCGTATCTCGGTTTGAATCTCCCATCGATACTCTTTTTAACCATTCTACGCTTATTCTACATCATATTCAGTTAGAACCATCCATCTATACTCGTTTTCACCGTTCCACGTCTGTTTTATACAGTATTTTGGTTAGAATCCCCGATCTAAACATGTTTTAATCTTTCTACGCTTATTTTATACCTATTTTTGGATAGAACCACTCATTTATACTCGTTTCCACCATCCTACGGGTATCAGATAACTTATTTCGATCAGAATCATATTTCAGTAGTCGTTTCCACACATCTATGCCACTCTTACATCATATTATGTTTAGAATCACCCATCCATACTCGTTTTCGTCATCTACGCACATTCTATACCATATTTCGGTTAGAATCACTCATCTATACTCATTTTCACGGTTCTGCCCCTGTTTTATTCTATATTTCGATTAGAATCAATGGTACAAACTCATTCTCATCATTTTGTGATTATATTGTACCATATTTCGGTTCGAACCACTCATTTATAACTCGTTTTCAACCTTTTACGAGCAGTTGTACCTTATTTTGGTTAAAAATCACATTTCGATACTTGTTTTAGCCATTATATGCCCATTCTATATCATATTCCGTTAGAATCACCCGTCTATACTCGTTTTCATCATTTCTATGTATTTCATGCTGTATTTTGGTTAGAATCAGCGATCTAAAATGTTTTCATCATTCAACGCTCATTTTATACCATATTTAGGATAGGACCACCCATTTGTACTGGTTTTCACTATCGTACGAGTATTAGATACCTTATTTCGATAATAATCATATTTCAGTACTCGTTTCCACCAATTTATGCCACTTTTACACCATATTTTGGTTAGAATAGCCTATATATACTCATTTTCGCCAATCTACTCACATCCAACACTATATTTTGGTTGGAATCACTCAATTATACTCGTTTTCACGATTCTAACCCTGTTGTATACCATATTTCGATTAGAAAGAATGATATAAACTTAATTTCATCAATCTATGATTATATTATACCTGTTTTGGTTCGAATCACGCATTCATACTCGTTTTTACCATTTTACGAGAATTTGATACCTAACATCGGTTAGAATCACGTTTCTATACTCGTTTGACCAATCTTAGGCCACTTATGTACCATATTTCGGTTAGAATCACCCGTCTATACTCGTTTTTACCATTCTATGTCCATTCTATACCATAATTTCGGTTACCATCACACCTCCATGCATGTTTTCACCTTCTACACTTGGTTTAAACCACATTTAGGTTAGAATCACCCATTCATACTCGTTTTTATTATTCTACGTTCATTCTATTCTATATTTCGGTTAGAATCGCTTATTTGTACTTGTTTTCACCGTTCTACGCAAATTCTATACGATAATTTCTGTTAGAATCATCCGTCTATACTCATTTTCATCAATCTATGCCTATTCCAAAACTATATCTCGTTAAGGATCACCCATTGGTACTCGTTTTAACCATTCCACGCTCATATGATATCTTATTTCAGTTAGAATCCTCCATCTATACTCATTTTCACCATTCTACGTCTGTTTTATGTCGTATTTTGGTCAGAATCACCGATCAAAACACATTTTCAACATTCCATACCATATTGCAGATAGAACACTCATTTATAATGGTTTTCCCCCATCCTACGAGTTTTTGATGCCTTATTTCATAATAATCACATTTTAGTACCCGTTTTCACAAATCTATGTCACTTTTACACCATATTTCTGTTAGAATCACCCATCTTATGCTCATTTTTTACCAAATTATCCACATTCTACACCATATTTTGGTTAAATCTATGCCAATTCTACAGCCGTATCTCGGTTAGGATCTCCCATCGATACTCTTTTTAACCATTCTACGCTCATTCTTTGTCATATTCAGTTAGAACCATCCATCTATACTCGTTTTCACCGTTCCACGTCTGTTTTATACCGTATTTTGGTTAGAATCCCCGATCTAAACATGTTTTAATCTTTCTACGCTTATTATATACCATGTTTTAGTTCGAACCACTCATTTATAACTCATTTTCACCCTTTTACGAGCAGTTGATACCTTATTTTGGTTAAAAATTGCATTTCGATACATGTTTTAGCCATTCTATGCCCATTCTATATTATATTCCGTTAGAATCACCCGTCTATACTCGTTTTTATCATTCTATGTCTATTTCATGCTGTATTTTGGTTAGAATCAGCGATCTAAAACGTTTTCATCATTCAACGCTTGTTTTATACCATATTTCGGATAGGACCACCCATTTGTACTGGTTTTCACTATCGTATGAGTATTAGATACCTTATTTCGATCATAATCACATTTTAGTACTCATTTCCACAAATCTACGCCACTTTTACACCATATTTCAGTTAGAATAGCCTATATATACTCGTTTTTGCCAATCTACTCATATTCAACACTATATTTCAGTTGGAATCACTCAATTATACTCGTTTTCACGATTCTAACCCCGTTGTATACCATATTTTGATTAGAAAGAATGATATTAACTCTATTTCATCAATCTACGATTATATTATACCTGTTTTGGTTTGAATCACGGATTCATACTCATTTTTACCATTTTACGAGAATTTGATACCTAACATCGGTTCGAATCACATTTTTATACTTGTTTGACCAATCTTAGGCCACTTATGTACCATATTTTGGTTAGAATCACCCGTCTATACTCGTTTTTACCATACTATGCCCATTCTATACCATAATTTCGGTTACCATCACACCTCCATGCACGTTTTCACCGTCTACACTTGTTTTAAACCAAATTTAGATTAGAATCACCCATCCATACTCGTTTTCATAATTCTGCGTTCATTCTATTCCATATTTCGGTTAGAATCGCTTATTTGTACTTGTTTTCACCGACCTATGCTGATTCTATACCATAATTTCTGTTAGAATCACCCGTCTATACTCGTTTTCATCAATCCATGCCTATTACAAAACCATATCTCGTTAAGGATCACCCATCGGTACTCGTTTTAACCATTCTACGCTAATTCGATATCTTATTTCAGTTAGAATCCTCCATCTATACTCATTTTCACCATTTTACGTCTGTTTTATGTCGTATTTTGGTCAGAATCACCGATTAAAACACGTTTTCAACATTCCATACCATATTTTAGATAGAACCACTCATTTATACTAGTTTTCCCCCATCTTACAAGTATTTGATGCCTTATTTCGATCATAATCATATTTTAGTACCCGTTTCCACAAATCTATGCCACTTTTACACTATATTTCGGTTAGAATCACCCATCTTATGCTCGTTTTCACCAAATTACCCATATTCTACATCATATTCGGTTAAATCTATGCCGTATCTCGGTTAGGATCCCCCATCGATACTCTTTTTAACTATTCTACGCTCATTCTACGTCATATTCAGTTAGAACCATCCATTTATACTCGTTTTCACCATTCCACGTCTGTTTTATACCGTATTTTGGTTAGAATCCTCGATCTAAACATGTTTTAATCTCTACGCTTATTCTATACCATATTTCGGATAGAACCACTCATTTATACTCGTTTCCACTATCCTATTTCAGTAGTCGTTTCAGTAGTCGTTTCTACACATCTATGCCACACATACCTTATTTCGATCAGAATCATATTTCAGTAGTCATTTCCACACATCTATGCCACTTTTACATCATATTATGGTTAGAATCACCCATCCATACTCGTTTTCGCCATCTACGCACATTCTATACCATATTTCGGTTAGAATCACTCATCTATATTCATTTTTACGGTTCTGCCCCTGTTTTATTCTATATTTCGTTTACAATCAACGGTACAAACTTGTTCTCATCATTTTGCGATCATATTGTACCATATTTCGGTTCGAACCACTCATTTATAACTCGTTTTCACCCTTTTAAGAGCAGTAATACCTTTTTTTGGTTAAAAATCACATTTCGATACTTGTTTTAGCCATTCTATGCCCATTCTATATCATATTCTGTTAGAATCACCCGTCTATACTCATTTTTACCATTTCTATGTCTATTTTATGCTGTATTTTGGTTAGAATCAGCGATCGAAAATGTTTTCATTATTCAACGCTCGTTTTATACCATATTTCGGATAGGACCACCCATTTGTACTGGTTTTCACTATCGTACGAGTATTAGATACCTTATTTCGATCGTAATCATATTTCAGTACTCGTTTCCACAAATCTATGCCACTTTTACACCATATTTCGGTTAGAATAGCCTATACATACTCGTTTTCGCCAATCTATTTCATCAATCTACGATTATATTATACCTATTTCGGTTCAAATCACGCATTCATACTCGTTTTTACCATTTTACGAGAATTTGATACCTAACATCGGTTCAAATCACGTTTTTATACTCGTTTGACCAATCTTAGGCCACATATGTACCATATTTCGGTTAGAATCACCCGTCTATACTCGTTTTTACCATTCTATACCATAATTTTGGTTACCATCACACATCCATGCACGTTTTCACCTTCTACACTATATTTTGGTTAAATCTATGCCAATTCTACAACCGTATCTCGGTTAGGATCCCCCATCGATACTCTTTTTAACCATTCTACGCTCATTCTACGTCATATTCAGCTAGAACCATCCATCTATACTCGTTTTTACCATTCAACGGTATTATATACCTTATTTCGATCAGAATCATATTTCAGTAGTCGTTTCCACACATCTACGTCACTCTTACATCATATTTTGGTTAGAATCACCCATCCATACTAGTTTTCCCATCTACGCACATTCTACACCATATTTTGGTTTGAATCACTCATCTATACTCATTTTTACGGTTTTGCCCCAGTTGTATTCTATATTTCGATTAGAATCAATGGTACAACTCGTTCTCATCATTTTGCGATCATATTGTACCATGTTTCGGTTCGAACCCCTCATTTATAACTCATTTTCACCCTTTTACGAGCATTTGGTACCTTATTTTGGTTAAAAATCGCATTTCGATACTTGTTTTAGCTATTATATGCCCATTCTACATCATATTCCATTAGAATCACCCCTTTATACTCGTTTTCACTATTTCTATGTCTATTTTACACCATATTTTGGTTAGAATCGCCGATCTGAAACATTTTCATCATTAAACGCTTATTTTGTACCATATTTTGGATAGGGACCACCCATTTGTACTAATTTTTACCATCGTACGGGTATTAGATACCTTATTTCGATCATAATCATATTTCAGTACTCGTTTCCACAAATCTGCGCCACTTTTATACCATATTTCGGTTAGAATAGTCTATATATACTCGTTTTTGCCAATCTACTCACATCTAACTTTATATTTCGGTTGGAATCACTCAATTATACTCGTTTTTACGATTCTAACCCCCTTGGATATCATATTTCGATTAGAAACAACGATATAAACTCTATCTCATCAATCTACGATCATATTATACCTGTTTCAGTTTGAATCATGCATTCATACTCGTTTTTACCATTTTACGAGTATTTGATACCTAATTTCGGTTAGAATTACGTTTCTATACTCGTTTGACCAATCTTAGGCCACTTATGTACCATATTTCGGTAAGAATACTCGTTTTTACCATTCTATGCCCATTCTATATCATAATTTTGGTTGCCATCACACCTCCATGCACGTTTTCACCTTCTACACTTGGTTTAAACCACATTTAGGTTAGAATCACCCATCCATACTCGTTTTCATGATTCTACGTTCATTTTATTCATATTTCGGTTAGAATCGCTTATTTGTACTTGTTTTCACTGATCTACGCTGATTCTATACCATAATTTATGTTAGAATCACCCGTCTATACTCATTTTCATCAATCCATGTATATTCCAAACCATATCTCGTTAAGGATCACCCATCGGTACTCGTTTTAACCATTCCACGCTCATTCGATATCTTATTTCAGTTAGAATCCTCCATATATACTCATTTTCACCATTCTACGTCTGTTTTATGTCGTATTTTGGTCAGAATCACCGATCAAACACGTTTTCAACATTCCATACCATATTTCGGATAGAACCACTCATTTATACTAGTTTTCCCCTATCCTACGAGTATTTGGTGCCTTATTTTGATCAAATCACATTTTAGTACCGTTTCCACAAATCTACGCCACTTTCATACCTTATTTCGGTTAGAATCACCCATCTTATGCTCGTTTTTACCAAATTACCCATATTCTATACCATATTTCGGTTACAACTATGCCAATTCTACAACCGTATCTCGGGTAGGATCCCCCATCGATACTCTTTTTAACCATTCTACGCTCATTCTACGTCATATTCAGCTAGAACCATCCATCTATACTCGTTTTCACCTTTCCACGTCTGTTTTATAACGTACTTTGGTTAGAAACCCCGATCTAAACATGTTTTGATCTTTCTACGCTTATTCTATACCATATTTCGGAAAGAACCACTCATGTATACTCGTTTTCACCATTCAACGGTATTATTTAAGTTATTTAGATCAGAATCATATTTCAGTAGTCGTTTTCACAAATCTACACCACTCTTACATCATATTTTGGTTAGAATCACCCATCCATACTAGTTTTCCCATCTACGCACGTTCGACACCATATTTCGGTTTGAATCACTCATCTATACTCATTTTCACGGTTCTGCCCTAGTTATATTTTATATTTCGATTAGAATCAACGGTACAAACTCGTTCTCATCATTTTGCATTCATATTGTACCATATTTCAGTTCAAACCACTCATTTATAACTCATTTTTATCCTTTTACGAGCATTTGATACCTAATTTTGGTTAAAAATTGTATTTCGATACTTGTTTTAGCTATTCTATGATCATTCTACATCATATTCCGTTAGAATCACCCATCTATACTCGTTTTCACCATTTTTATGTCTATTTTATACCGTATTTTGCTTAGAATTGCCGATCTAAAATATTTTATCATTAAACACTTGTTTTATACCATATTTCAGATAGAATTACCCATTTGTACTGGTTTTCACCATCGTACGAGTATTAGATACCTTATTTTGATTATAATTATATTTCAGTACTCGTTTCCACAAATCTGTGCCACTTTTATACATATTTCGGTTAGAATAGTCTATATATACTCGTTTTTGCCAATCTACTCACATCCAACACTATATTTCGGTTGGAACCACTCAATTATACTCGTTTTCACGATTCTAATCCCGTTGGATACCATATTTCGATTAGAAACAACGATGTAAACTCTATCTCATCAATCTACGACCATATTATACCTGTTTCGGTTCGAATCATGCATTCATACTCGTTTTTACCATTTTACGAGTATTTGATACCTAACTTCGGTTAGAATCACGTTTCTATACTCGTTTGACCAATCTTAGGCCACTTATGTACCATATTTCGGTAAGAATATTCATTTTTACCATTCTATGCCCATTCTATACCATAATTTCGGTTGCCATCACACCTCCATGCACGTTTTCACCTTCTATACTTGGTTCTCATCATTTTGTGATCATATTGTTCCATGTTTCGGTTCGAACCACTCATTTATAACTCATTTTCACCCTTTTACGAGCATTTGATACCTTATTTTGGTTAAAAATTGCATTTCGATACTTGTTTTAGCTATTCTATGATCATTCTACATCATATTCCGTTAGAATCACTCGTCTATACTCGTTTTCACCATTTTATGTCTATTTTATACCGTATTTTGGTTAGAATCGCCGATCTAAAATGTTTTTATCATTAAACGCTTGTTTTATACCATATTTTGGATAGGACCACCCATTTGTACTGGTTTTCACCATCATACGAGTATTAGATACCTTATTTCGATCATAATCATATTTTAGTACTCGTTTCCACAAATCTGTGTCACTTTTATACCATATTTCGGTTAGAATAGTCTATATATACTCGTTTTAGCCAATCTACTCACATCCAACACTATATTTCGGTTGGAATCACTCAATTATACTCGTTTTCACGATTCTAACCCCGTTGGATACCATATTTCGATTAGAAACAACGATATAAACTCTATCTCATCAATCTATGATCATATTATACCTGTTTCGGTTCGAATCATGCATTCATACTCGTTTTTACCATTTTACGAGTATTTGATACCTAACTTCGGTTAGAATCACATTTCTATACTCGTTTGACCAATCTTAGGCCACTTATGTACCATATTTCGGTAAGAATACTCATTTTTACCATTCTATACCCATTCTATATCATAATTTCGGTTGCCATCACACCTCCATGTACGTTTTTACCTTCTACACTTGGTTTAAACCACATTTAGGTTAGAATCACCCATCCATACTCGTTTTCATGATTCTACGTTCATTCTATTCCATATTTCGGTTAGAATCGCTTATTTGTACTTGTTTTCACCGATCTACGCTGGTTCTATACCATAATTTCTGTTAGAATCACCCGTCTATACTCGTTTTCATCAATCCATGCCTATTCCAAACCATATCTCGTTAAGGATCACCCATCGGTACTCATTTTAACCATTCCACGCTCATTCGATATCTTATTTCAGTTAGAATCCTCCATATATACTCATTTTCACCATTCTACGTCTGTTTATGTCGTATTTTGGTCAGAATCACCGATCAAAACACGTTTTCAATATTCCATACCATATTTCGGATAGAACCACTCATTTATACTAGTTTTCCCCTATCCTATGAGTATTTGGTGCCTTATTTCGATCATAATCATATTTTAGTACCGTTTTCACAAATCTACGCCACTTTCACACCATATCTCAGTTAGAATCACCCATTTTATGCTCGTTTTTACCAAATTATCCACATTCTATACCATATTTCGGTTAAAACTATGCCAATTCTACAACCGTATCTCGGTTAGGATCCCCCATCGATACTCATTTTAACCATTCTACGCTCATTCTACGTCATATATAGCTAGAACCATCCATCTATACTAGTTTTCACTGTTCCACGTCTGTTTTATACCGTATTTTGGTAGGAATTCCCGATCTAAACATGTTTTGTTCTTTCTACGCTTATTCTATACCATATTTCGGATAGAACCACTCATGTATACTCGTTTTCACCATTCAACGGTATTGTATACCTTATTTTGATCAGAATCATATTTCAGTAGTCGTTTTCACACATCTACTCCACTCTTTCATCATATTTTGGTTAGAATCACCCATCCATACTAGTTTTCTCATCTACGCATATTCTACACCATATTTCGGTTTGAATCATTCATCTATACTTATTTTCACGGTTCTGCCCCAGTTGTATTCTATATTTCGATTAGAATCAACGGTACAAAATCGTTCTCATCATTCTGCAATCATATTGTACCATGTTTCGGTTCGAACCACTCATTTATAACTCGTTTTCACCATTTTACGAGCATTTGATACCTTATTTTGGTTAAAAATTGCATTTCGATACTTGTTTTAGCTATTCTATGCCCATTCTACATCATATTCCGTTAGAATCACCCGTCTATACTCGTTTTCACCATTTCTATGTCTATTTTATACCGTATTTTGGTTAGAATCGCCGATCTAAAACGTTTTTATCATTAAACGCTTGTTTATACCATATTTCGGATTGGACCACCCATTTGTACTGGTTTCACCATCGTACGAGTATTAGATACCTTATTTTGTCATAATCACATTTCAGTACTCGTTTCCACAAATCTACACCACTTTTATACCATATTTCGGTTAAAATAGTCTATATATACTCGTTTTCGCCAATCTACTCACATCCAATTCTATACCATAATTTCTGTTAGAATCACCAGTCTATACTCGTTTTCATCAATCCATGCCTATTCCAAACCATATCCCGTTAAGGATCACCCATCGGTACTCATTTTAACCATTCCACGCTCATTTGATATCTTATTTCAGTTAGAATCCTCCATCTATACTCATTTTTACTATTCTACGTCTGTTTTATGTCGTATTTTGTCAGAATCACCGATCAAAATATGTTTTCAACATTCTATTCCATATTTCAGAAAAAACCACTCATTTATCCTAGTTTTCTCCTATCTTACGAGTATTTGGTGCCTTATTTCGATCATAATCACATTTTAGTACCGTTTCCACAAATCTGCGCCACTTTCACACCATATTTCTGTTAGAATCACCCATCTTATGCTCATTTTTACCAAATTATCCATATTATACACCATATTTTGGTTAAATCTATGCCAATTCTACAACCGTATCTCGGTTAGGATTCTCCATCGATACTCTTTTTAACCATTCTATGCTCATTCTACGTCATATTCAGCTAGAACCATCCATTTATACTCGATTTCACCGTTCTACTTCTGTTTTATACCGTATTTTGGTTAGAATCCCCGATCTAAACATGTTTTGATCTTTCTACGCTTATTCTATACCATATTTCGGATAGAACCACTCATGTATACTCATTTTCACCATTCAACGGTATTATATACCTTATTTTGATCAGAATCATATTTCAGTAGTCGTTTCCACACATCTACGCCACTCTTACATCATATTTTGGTTAGAATCACCCATCCATACTAGTTTTCCCATCTATGCACATTCTACACCATATTTCGGTTTGAATCACTCATCTATACTCATTTTTACAGTTCTGCCCTAGTTTAATTCTATATTTCGATTAGAATCAATGGTACAAACTCGTTCTCATTATTTTGCTATCATATTGTACCATGTTTCGGTTCGAACCACTCATTTATAACTCGTTTTCACCCTTTTACGAGCATTTGATACCTTATTTTGGTTAAAAATTGCCTTTCGATACTTGTTTTAGCTATTCTATGCCCATTCTACATCATATTCTGTTAGAATCACCCGTCTATACTCGTTTTCACCATTTCTATGTCTATTTTATACCGTATTTTGGTTAGAATCGCCGATCTAAAATATTTTCATCATTAAACGCTTGTTTTATACCATATTTCGGATAGGACCACCCATTTGTACTAGTTTTCACCATCGTACGAGTATCAGATACCTTATTTTGATCATAATCACATTTTAATACTCGTTTCCATAAATCTATGCCACATTTATACCATATTTCGGTTAGAATAGTCTATATATACTTGTTTTCGCCAATCTACTCACATCCAACACTTTATTTCGGTTGGAATCACTCAATTATACTCGTTTTCACGATTCTAACCCCGTTGGATACCATATTTCGATTAGAAACAACGATATAAACTCTATCTCATCAATCTAAGATCATATTATACCTGTTTCGGTTCGAATCATGCATTCATACTCATTTTTACCATTTTACGAGCATTTGATACCTAACTTCGGTTAGAATCACGTTTCTATACTCGTTTGACCAATCTTAGGCCACATATGTACCATATTTCGGTAAGAATATTCGTTTTTACCATTCTATGTCCATTCTAAACCATAATTTCGGTTGCCATCACACCTCCATGCACGTTTTCACCTTCTACACTTGGTTCTCATCATTTTGCGATCATATTGTACCATGTTTCGGTTTGAACCACTCATTTATAACTCGCTTTCACCCTTCTACGAGCATTTGATACCTTATTTTGGTTAAAAATCGCATTTTGATACTTGTTTTAGCTATTCTATGCCCATTCTACATCATATTCTGTTAGAATCACTCGTCTATACTCGTTTTTACCATTTCTATGTCTATTTTATACCGTATTTTGGTTAGAATCGTCGATCTAAAATATTTTCATCATTAAACGCTTGTTTTATACCATATTTCGGATAGGACCACCCATTTGTACTGGTTTTCACCATCGAACGAGTATTAGATACCTTATTTTGATCATAATCATATTTTAATACTCGTTTCCACAAATCTACACCACTTTTATACCATATTTTGGTTAGAATAGTCTATATATACTTGTTTTCGCCAATCTATATATACCATATTTTGGTTCGATTAGAAACAATGATATAAACTCTATCTCATCAATCTAAGATCATATTATACCTGTTTCAGTTCGAATCATGCATTCATACTCGTTTTTACCATTTTAACGAGCATTTGATACCTAACTTCGGTTAGAATAACGTTTCTATACACGTTTGACCAATCTTAGGCCACTTATGTACCATATTTCGGTTAGAAACACCCGTCTATACTCGTTTTTACCATTCTATGACCATTATATACCATAATTTCGGTTGCCATCATACCTCCATGCACGTTTTCACCTTATACACTTGGTTCTCATCATTTTGCAATCATATTGTACCATGTTTCGGTTCGAACCACTCATTTATAACTCGTTTTTACCCTTTTACCAAATTACCCACATTCTACACCATATTTCGGTTACAACTATGCCAATTCTATAACCGTATCTCGGGTAGGATCCCCCATCGATACTCTTTTTAACCATTCTATGCTCATTCTACGTCATATTCAGCTAGAACCATCCATCTATACTCGTTTTCACCGTTCCACGTCTGTTTTCTAACGTATTTTGGTTAGAATCCCCGATCTAAACATGTTTTGATCTTTCTACGCTTATTCTATACCATATTTCGGATATAACCACTCATGTATACTCGTTTTCACCATTCAACGGTATTATATACCTTATTTCGATCAGAATCATATTTCAGTACTCGTTTCCACACATCTACACCACTCTTACATCATATTTTGGTTAGAATCACCCATCCATACTAGTTTTCCCATCTACGAACATTCTACACCATATTTCGGTTTGAATCACTCATCTATACTCATTTTCACGGTTCTGCCCCAGTTATATTCTATATTTCGATTAGAATCAACGGTACAAACTCGTTCTCATCATTTTGCTATCATATTGTACCATATTTCGGTTCGAACCACTCATTTATAACTCGTTTTTACCCTTTTACTAGCATTTGATACCTTATTTTGGTTAAAAGTAGCATTTCGATACTTGTTTTAGCTATTCTATGATCATTCTACATCATATTTCGTTAGAATCACCGGTCTATACTCATTTTCACCATTTTTATGTCTATTTTATACCATATTTTGGTTAGAATCGCCGATCTAAAATATTTTTATCATTAAACGCTTGTTTTATACCATATTTCGGATATGACCACCCATTTGTACTGGTTTTCACCATCATACGAGTATTAGATACCTTATTTCGATCATAATCATATTTCAGTACTCATTTCCACAAATCTGCGCCACTTTTATACCATATTTCGGTTAGAATAGTCTATATATACTCATTTTCGCCAATCTACTCACATCCAACACTATATTTCGGTTGGAATCACTCAATTATACTCGTTTTTACGATTCTAACCCCGTTGGATACCATATTTCGATTAGAAACAACGATATAAACTCTATCTCATCAATCTACGATCATATTATACCTGTTTCGGTTCGAATCATGCATTCATACTCGTTTTTACCATTTTACGAGTATTTGATACCTAACTTCGGTTAGAATCACGTTTCTATACTCGTTTGACCAATCTTAGGCCACTTATGTACCATATTTCGGTAAGAATATTCATTTTTACCATTCTATGTCCATTCTATACCATAATTTCGGTTGCCATCACACCTCCATGCACGTTTTCACCTTCTACACTTGGTTCTCATCATTTTTCGATCATATTGTACCATGTTTCGGTTTGAACCACTCATTTATAACTCATTTTCACCCTTTTACGAGCATTTGATACCTTATTTTGGTTAAAAATCGTATTTCGATACTTGTTTTAGCTATTCTATGATCATTCTACATCATATTCCGTTAGAATCACCCGTCTATACTAGTTTTCACCATTTTTATGTCTATTTTATACCGTATTTTGGTTAGAATCGCCGATCTAAAATGTTTTTATCATTAAACGCTTATTTTATACCATATTTCGGATAGGACCACCCATTTTTATAGGTTTTCACCATCGTACGAGTATTAGATATCTTATTTCGATCATAATCATATTTCAGTACTCGTTTTCACAAATCTGTGCCACTTTTATACCATATTTCGGTTAAAATAGTCTATATATCCTCGTTTTTGCAAATCTACTCACATTCAACACTAAATTTCGGTTGGAATCACTCAATTATACTCACTTTCACGATTCTAACCCCGTTGGATACCATATTTTGATTAGAAACAATGATATAAACTCTATCTCATCAATCTACAATCATATTATACCTGTTTCGGTTCGAATCATGCATTCATACTCATTTTTACCATTTTACGAGTATTTGATACCTAACTTCGGTTAGAATCTCGTTTCTATACTCGTTTGACCAATCTTAGGCCACTTATGTACCATATTTCGGTAAGAATACTCGTTTTTACCATTCTATGCCTATTCTATATCATAATTTTGGTTGCCATCATACCTCCATGCACGTTTTCACCTTCTACACTTGGTTTAAACCACATTTAGGTTAGAATCACCCATCCATACTCATTTTCATGATTCTACGTTCATTCTATTCCATATTTCGGTTAGAATCGCTTATTTGTACTTGTTTTCACCGATCTACGCTGATTCTATACCATAATTTCTGTTAGAATCACCCGTCTATACTTGTTTTTATCAATCCATGCCTATTCCAAACCATATCTCGTTAAGGATCTCCCATCGGTACTCGTTTTAACCATTCCACGCTCATTCGATATCTTATTTCAGTTAGAATCCTCCATTTATACTAATTTTTACCATTCTACGTCTGTTTTATGTCGTATTTTGGTCAGAATCACCGATCAAAATATGTTTTCAATATTCCATACCATATTTTGGATAGAACCACTCATTTATACTAGTTTTCCCCTATCCTACGAGTATTTGGTGCCTTATTTCGATCAGAATCACATTTTAGTACCGTTTCCACAAATCTACGCCACTTTCACACCATATTTCGGTTAGAATCACCCATCTTATGCTCGTTTTTACCAAATTATCCACATTTTCCACCATATTTCGGTTAAAACTATGCAAATTCTACAACCGTATCTCGGTTAGGATCCCCCATCGATACCCTTTTTAACCATTTTACGCTCATTCTTCGTCATATTCAGCTAGAACCATCCATCTATACTCGTTTTTACCGTTCTACGTCTGTTTTATACCGTATTTTGGTTAGAATCCCCGATCTAAACATGTTTTGATCTTTCTATGCTTATTCTATACCATATTTCGGATAGAACCACTCATGTATACTCGTTTTCACCATTCAACGGTATTATATACCTTATTTCGATCAGAATCATATTTCGATAGTCGTTTCAATACATCTACGCCACTCTTACATCATATTTTGGTTAGAATTACCTATCCATACTAGTTTTCCTATCTACGCATATTCTACACCATATTTCGGTTTGAATCACTCATCTATACTCATTTTTACGGTTCTGTCCCAGTTTTATTCTATATTTCGATTAGAATCAACGGTACAAACTCGTTCTCATCATTTTGTGATCATATTGTGTTGATATGGTATGTTGGGTGTCATATTTAAGTATAGTATAAGCACATGGGAATATCCTGAGGACATATTTTGGATGCCAGAATATGTCACAGGATATTCCATTATGAGATTATTGTCATAATGATTGAGATCATTGTATTAATGACTGTAAGGCTATTTAATGCCAATAAGACCATCAATAAAATAATAAACTAATTTCAACATGGTATCAGAGCCAAGTTTTCACAAACCCTAGCCGTCCCCAAGCTTCCACAAACCCACAGGAGGATTTCCTAGATCTCCTCCACCGAACTCTTCCACGCCCCCCCCTTCTTCCCTTCTCCGCCCTTCGTAGGCCGTCCTTCACTGTTGTTGCCCCGTCCCGCTACTGCTGCGGCTACTACTGCTGCTGCGGCTGCTGCGACTGCTGTTGCTGCTGCGACAGCGGTTGTGACATGCGTGCTGCCACCTCTTTCGCACCAGCACGAGACAACGCCTAATAGGGATGCCTAGATCTGAAAAAAGGGGGGACATGTTCGGATCTAGGAGCGGACGACGAGGACGAGCGTGAGCCGTGGAGCGGACGTGACATGATTGGATAGACGACGCATCGATGGAGGAGATCATCAAGAAGCTAGATTCTGCAGAGGTGGCGACGTTGATGAAGTTATTAACGATGTCGGCTGGTGAGAACACGACACGAACGTCGTCGGAGTTGAAGCTTCCCTCCATCGATCTGAAATTAGATGGACCAGCCACCTATCTGAGTTGGTCACGGCGGGTGAGAAGAACCCTCCCAGGAAAAAACATGGAGGGGTTCCTGACGGGCGAGGCGACAGAGCCGGACGAGGGCTCGACAGGACGCGATGAGTGGAAGTCCACTCATATGGTGATCTACATCTGGCTTCTTAACTCCTTAGTCCAGTCTATTATCGCCACAGTAGACGGTATTAAGATGGTGAAAGATGTGTGGGAGAAGTTGAGAAGGACCTATGATGGTGTGGGGAACAACTTACGGGTCTTCTAGATAAAGGGGGAGATTGATGACACCGTACAGGGAGAGAAGACGGTGCAGGAGTATGCCACGGAGTTGGAGCGTCTGTGGTTGGATTATGATCACTCCTCAGATCGGGTGAGCTGCGGGGACCCTAAGTGTAAGGAGAGATAGGTGTATCTGCAGGAGAGGACGATGAAGTTCCTCAAAGGGCTGACTGCAGCTTTCGTACACAGGACGGCCCTACTTCTAGTCCAACCAAAGATCCCTAGCCTTGAGGAGGCTATCTCAGCCATGATCCAAGAGGAGACACGCATCAGGCTGCAAGCCAGGATAAGTGGTCCCCCCGAAGCAAAGTCAGCACTAGAGATCACCAGCTCAGGTAACACAGGATCTAAGGTAGAGCCCTGGCAGCATAACCGGCAGTGCTACAACTGTGGGAAGATGGGTCATCATCGATATGCTTGTACCAAACCACCTAGGGAGGGAGATTTAGGTGGTGGACGAGGACCGTTCGGCGGACGAGGATATAATGGAGGATGTGGTCGTGGTCGAGGGGGTAGACGAGGCGGTCGAGGAGGTTATCGGGCGAACCTCCTGATATCAGAAGGAAACGAAGAAGCTGATGGCACCTTTACTGTGGAGGACCAGGCACTGGGAGACATGAGGAGTAGAACAGAGGAGGCGTCTACCTCATTCTTTGTTAGGGGCAACGCTGCCATGTATGCCCATCCATCAGAAGGTACTGACGAATCACTTGCCCTTGCGTCTATCTCTTCCCTTAAATCATCAGACTGGATTATCGACTCGGGAGCATCTCGGCATGTGATGGGGAATGCTAGTGAGTTTTCTTTCTACACTCACCTAGCATCAGCAGACAGCATTCAGACAGCTGATGGCACTTTTCAGCCAGTGGTCGATAAGGGTACTGTTAATTGTACAGGTTCAGTAAGATTATCCAATGTTTTACATGCTCCATCCTTTCCAGTCAGTCTCTTGTCCATTAGTTCTATAATCCTCCAACTTAAATGCATTATTTCTTTTGATATTCCTAAGGTGACCTTCCAGGAGAAAGGGACAGGACAAAGACTTGGGACTGGCACTTGGCATGAGGGATTGTGGTACCTAGATCGAGAAGGACTGGACTCAGCATTGGTATCTATGGCAGAGAAGGCTGGCATGGAAGGACTGCAGCAGAGGACTGAGGATACCTTGATACTCCATCATCGGAGGATGGGACATTCTTCCTTTGATACTCTAAGTAAGTTGTATCCAGAGATTTATGCAAAAACAAATAAAGAGAAATTAGTATGTGATGCGTGCGAGTTAGGAAAACTTACTAGGAGCTCATATATTGGCACGGGTCATAGGAGCACTTTTGCTTTTGAGGTAGTACATTCTGATGTCTGGGGTCCATGTGCTACTAACACTATGAGTGGTTATAAGTACTTTATTTCTTTCATTGAGTGTGCCTCTCGTGTTACCTGGTTATATTTGATAAAAAATAAGAATGATGTACCGGCTTGTTTTCGGGATTTCCATAAGCATGTCCAGACTCAGTACAAAGCAGTTGTGAAGGTACTGAGGTCTGACAATGGAACGGAGTATACCAACAGGACGCTTGTAGAATACCTGTCAGCACACGGAATACAGCATCAGACCACCTGTGCATACACACCAGCACAAAATAGAGTTGCAGAAAGAAAAAATAGACACCTTCTGGAGGTCACAAGAAGTATGATGATCGACATGAATGTCCCACAGAGTCTGTGGGGGCATACAGTGTTGACAGCAGCTCAACTCATCAACAGGATGCCCTAGAAGGTCCTCGGATGGAAGTCCCTATGTGAGGTATTGCAAGGCAATAATAGTGGGATACTCCCAATGAAAGTGTTTGGGTGTGTGTATTTTGTAAAGGACAACAGGCCATCAGTTGGGAAACTTGACCATAGAGCGGTCAAATGCATCTTCGTAGGCTACTCGATGACCCAGAAAGGGTATGTGTGCTGGAGTCCAGTAGAGAAGAAGAAGTTTGTCAGTATGGATGTCCACTTTCGGGAGCATGAGCCATACTACCGCCAGGACGAAACTTCACACAACACGCCTAATACTGCCAGTATTAGGCGAGAGGGGGAGATGGAGAACTTGGTGGTAACCGATTTAGAAGTTTGGCATAGAGGCACGGAGAAGGGACAAGAAGGTGAAGGTGTTAGGCCTACGGCTCAGAGAGACCTACAGCAGGAGAGAGAAGCAAACTGCAGGACCAGTACCGACAGTGCCAGTGCCAAGTCCCTTGCCTGTGTTCATCCCAACTCCTGAGGCACCGACACCAACCCCCCTTCAGGTGATACCCCCTCCTTCACAAGATATCATTTCTCCTACTTCTACTCCTCCCACACCACTATTTTTACGGAGGACCACTCGCATCAATGCAGAAAATCTTTCAAACAGATATGGTTGGGATATTGCTCAGTTTGTTTCTTATGACTATATCCCTTCTTCTCATGGAGCATTTATAGCATATTTGGATAGTATTACTGTACCTAACGATTGGCAGGTTGCCAAGAATGATCCAAAGTGGAAAGCGACAATGCATGAGGAGTTGGGAGCTCTGGAGAAAAACCACACTTGGGAGCTTGTGAGACTGCCAGAGGGGAAGAGAGCAGTTGGATGCAAGTGGGTCTTTACTGTGAAGCAGAACCCAGATGGACAGGTTGAGCGCTACAAAGCTCGACTAGTAGCCAAAGGATACAGTCAGACGTACGACATCGACTATGATGAGACCTTTGCACCAGTTGCAAAGATGAGCACTGTCAGAACTCTGATTTCTCTGGCAGCGAATGGTGGATGGAAGCTACACCAACTGGATGTGAAGAATGCGTTTCTTCACGGAGATCTAGTGGAGGAGGTGTACATGGAGATACCACCAAGATTTGGCACCAATCAGACAGTAGGCAAGGTCTGCAGGTTAAAGAAGTCCCTCTATGGACTGAAGCAGTCCCCTCGAGCATGGTTTGACAGATTCAAAAGGGCGATGATAGGGATGGGATATCAGCAGATTAATGCTGATCATACTGTGTTCTTCCGTCGGAGTGGAGGCCATATCACCATACTTGCGGTGTATGTGGACGATATGATTATCACAGGAGATGATGAGCAGGAGATCGCCCAACTCAAAGGAAAGCTTGGCAAGGAATTCGAGGTAAAGGATCTCGGCCTTCTTCGGTACTTCCTTGGGATTGAGATTGCTCGAGAAGCAGAGGGAATTATTCTCTCTCAAAGAAAGTATGCACTGGACCTTCTCACAGAAACTGGGATGTTGGGGTGCAAACCTGCAGCGACACCAATAGATCAGAGGTTCAAGATTGATGCTGAGGCTAGAGAACCAGTTGATCGGGATAGATACCAGAGACTGGTTGGCAAGTTGATCTATTTGAGCCACACACGTCCTGATATCTGCTTTGCAGTAAGTGTGGTAAGCCGCTACATGCATGACCCACGGAAGGGTCATATGGATGCAGTACCAGATTCTGAGGTACTTGAAAGGTGCTTCCGGGAAGGAACTAATATTCAGGAAGAACAATCACGTGAGCATCGAGGGCTACTGTGATTCTGACTGGGCTAGTTGTGCTGATGACAGGAGGTCTACCTCGGGATATTGTATATTTGTAGGAGGTAACTTGGTCTCCTGGAGGAGTAAGAAGCGGTCTGTGGTGGCCAGATCGACAGCTGAAGCAAAGTACAGAGCTATGGCCTTGGGAGTTGCAAAGCTGCTATGGTTGAAGAATATGCTGGTGGAGCTGAAGCTGGATCAAGGAGCCAAGATGAAGCTGTGGTGTGACAATCAGTCAGCTATTAGTATCGCCAACAATCCAGTACAGCATGACAAGACCAAACTCATCGAGATTGATAGATTCTTTCTCAAAGAGAAGTTGGATAGTGGATTACTGGAGCTTGTCCATGTTCCAACCAGGGATCAAGTAGCAGATGGACTAACCAAGGGACTCGCCTCAGTGAGCATGATTAGAGGATGTGACAAGATGGGCTTAGTGAATATCTTTCACCCATCTTGAGGGGGAGTGTTGATATGGTATGTTGGGTGTCATATTTAAGTATAGTATAAGCACATGGGAATATCCTGAGGACATATTTGGGATGCCATAATATGTCACAGGATATTCCATTATGAGATTATTGTCATAATGATTGAGATTATTGTATTAATGACTGTAAGGCTATATAATGCCAATGAGACAATCAATAAAATAATAAACTAATTTCAATATATTGTACCATGTTTCGGTTCGAACCACTCATTTATAACTCATTTTCACCCTTTTACGAGCATTTGATACCTTATTTTGGTTAAAAATTGCATTTCGATACTTGTTTTAGCTATTCTATGATCATTCTACATCATATTCCGTTAGAATCACCCGTCTATACTCGTTTTTACCATTTCTATGTCTATTTTATACCGTATTTTGGTTAGAATCGCCGATCTAAAATATTTTTATCATTAAACACTTGTTTTATACCATATTTGGATAGGACCACCCATTTGTACTGGTTTTCACCATCGTACGAGTATTAGATACCTTATTTCGATCATAATCATATTTCAGTACTCGTTTTCACAAATCTATGCCACTTTTATACCATATTTCGGTTAGAATAGTATATATATACTTGTTTTAGCCAATCTACTCACATCCAACACTATATTTCGGTTGGAATCACTCAATTATACTCGTTTTCATGATTCTGACCCCGTTGGATACCATATTTTGATTAGAAACAACGATATAAACTCTATCTCATCAATATACGATCATATTATATCTGTTTCGGTTCGAATCATGCATTCATACTCATTTTTACCATTTACGAGCATTTGACACCTAACTTCGGTTAGAATCACGTTTCTATACTCGTTTGACCAATCTTAGGCCACTTATGTACCATATTTCGGTAAGAATACTCATTTTTACCATTCTATGCCCATTCTATACCATAATTTCGGTTACCATCACACCTCCATGCACGTTTTCACCTTCTACACTTGGTTTAAACCACATTTAGGTTAGAATCATCCATCCATACTCGTTTTTATGATTCTACGTTCATTCTATTCCATATTTCGGTTAGAATCGCTTATTTGTACTTGTTTTCATCGTTCTACGCTGATTCTATACCATAATTTCGGTTAGAATCACCCGTCTATACTCATTTTCATCAATCCATGCCTATTCTAAACTATATCTCGTTAAGGATCACCCATCGGTACTCGTTTTAACCATTCCACGCTCATTCGATATCTTATTTCAGTTAGAATCCTCCATCTATACTCATTTTTACCATTCTACATCTGTTTTATGTCGTATTTTGGTCAGAATCACCGATCAAAATACGTTTTCAACATTCCATACCATATTTCAGATAGAACCACTCATTTATACTAGTTTTCCCCTATCCTATGAGTATTTGGTGCCTTATTTCGATCATAATCATATTTTAGTACCGTTTCCACAAATCTACACGCCACTTTTACAACATATTTCGGTTAGAATCACCCATCTTATGCTCGTTTTTACCAAATTACCCATATTCTACACCATATTTCGGTTAAAACTATGCCAATTCTACAACCGTATCTCGATTAGGATCCTCCATCGATACTCTTTTTAACCATTCTACGCTCATTCTACGTCATATTCAGCTAGAACCATCAATCTATAACTCGTTTTCACCGTTCCACGTCTGTTTTATACCGTATTTTGGTTAGAATCCCCGATCTAAACATGTTTTGATTTTTCTACGCTTATTCTATACCATATTTCGGATAGAACCACTTATGTATACTCGTTTTTACCATTCAATGGTATTATATACCTTATTTTGATCAGAATCATATTTCAGTAGTCGTTTCCATACATCTACGCCACTCTTACATCATATTTTGTTTAGAATCACCTATCCATACTAGTTTTTCTATTTAAGCACATTCTACACCATATTTCGGTTTGAATCACTCATCTATACTCATTTTCACGATTCTGCCCCAGTTGTATTCTATATTCCGATTAGAATCAATGGTACAAACTCGTTCTCATCATTTTGCGATCATATTGTACCATGTTTCGGTTCGAACCACTCATTTATAACTCATTTTTCCACTTTTACGAGCATTTGATAAAACAGTGATGTAGAATGATCATATTGTACCATGTTGCGATCATATTGATACCTTATTTTGGTTAAAAATCACATTTTGATACTTGTTTTAGCTATTCTATGATCATTCTACATCATATTTCGTTAGAATCACCCGTCTATACTCGTTTTCACCATTTCTATGTCTATTTTATACGGTATTTTGGTTAGAATCGCCGATCTAAAATATTTTTATCATTAAACACTTGTTTTATACCATATTTCGGATAGGACCACCCATTTGTACTGGTTTTCACCATCGTACGAGTATTAGATACCTTATTTCGATCATAATCATATTTCAGTACTCGTTTCCACAAATCTGTGCTACTTTTATACCATATTTCGGTTAGAATAGTATATATATACTCGTTTTAGCCAATCTACTCACATCCAATACTATATTTCGGTTGGAATCACTCAATTATACTCGTTTTCACGATTCTAACCCCGTTGGATACCATATTTCGATTAGAAACAACGATATAAACTCTATCTCATCAATCTACGATCATTTTATATCTGTTTCGGTTTGAATCATGCATTCATAGTCATTTTTACCATTTACGAGCATTTGACACCTAACTTCGGTTAGAATCACGTTTCTATACTCGTTTGACCAATCTTAGGCCACTTATGTACCATATTTCGGTAAGAATACTCATTTTTACCATTCTATGCCCATTCTATACCATAATTTCGGTTGCCATCACACCTCCATGCACGTTTTCACCTTCAACACTTGGTTTAAACCACATTTAGGTTAGAATCATCCATCCATACTCGTTTTCATGATTCTACGTTCATTCTATTCCATATTTCGGTTAGAATCGCTTATTTGTACTTGTTTTCATCGTTCTACGCTAATTTTATACCATAATTTCTGTTAGAATCATCCGTCTATACTCGTTTTCATCAATCCATGTCTATTCTAAACCATATCTCGTTAAGGATCACCCATCGGTACTCGTTTTAACCATTCCACGCTCATTCGATATCTTATTTCAGTTAGAATCCTCCATCTATACTCATTTTCACCATTCTACATCTGTTTTATGTCGTATTTTGGTCAGAATCACCGATCAAAACACGTTTTTAACATTCCATACCATATTTCAGATAGAACCACTCATTTATACTAGTTTTCCCCTATCCTATGAGTATTTGGTGCCTTATTTCGATCATAATCATATTTTAGTACCGTTTCCACAAATCTACACGTCACTTTTACAACATATTTCGGTTAGAATCACCCATCTTATGCTCGTTTTTACCAAATTACCCATATTCTACACCATATTTCGGTTAAAACTATGCCAATTCTACAACCGTATCTCGATTAGGATCCCCCATCGATACTCTTTTTAACCATTCTACGCTCATTCTACGTCATATTCAGCTAGAACCATCAATCTATAACTCGTTTTCACCGTTCCACGTTTGTTTTATACCGTATTTTGGTTAGAATCCCCGATCTAAACATGTTTTGATCTTTCTACGCTTATTCTATACCATATTTCGGATAGAACCACTTATGTATACTCGTTTTTACTATTCAATGGTATTATATACCTTATTTTGATCAGAATCATATTTCAGTAGTCGTTTCCATACATCTACGCCACTCTTACATCATATTTTGTTTAGAATCACCTATCCATACTAGTTTTTCCATTTACGCACATTCTACACCATATTTCGGTTTGAATCACTCATCTATACTCATTTTCACGATTCTGCCCCAGTTGTATTCTATATTCCGATTAGAATCAATGGTACAAACTCGTTCTCATCATTTTGCGATCATATTGTACCATGTTTCGGTTTGAACCACTCATTTATAACTCGTTTTCCCTCTTTTACGAGCATTTGATACCTTATTTTGGTTAAAAATCGCATTTCGATACTTGTTTTAGCTATTCTATGATCATTCTACATCATATTCCGTTAGAATCACCCGTCTATACTCGTTTTCACCATTTTTATGTCTATTTTATACCGTATTTTGGTTAGAATCGCCGATCTAAAATATTTTTATCATTAAACACTTGTTTTATACCATATTTCGGATAGGACCACCCATTTGTACTGGTTTTCACCATCGTACGAGTATTAGATACCTTATTTCGATCATAATCATATTTCAGTACTCGTTTCCACAAATTTGTGCCACTTTTATACCATATTTCTGTTAGAATAGTCTATATACTCGTTTTCGCCAATCTACTCACATCCAACACTATAATTCGGTTGGAATCACTCAATTATACTCATTTTTACGATTCTAACCCCGTTGGATACCATATTTCGATTAGAAACAACGATATAAACTCTATCTCATCAATCTACGATCATATTATACCTGTTTCGGTTCGAATCATGCATTCATACTCGTTTTTACCATTTTACGAGTATTTGATACCTAATTTCGGTTAGAATCACGTTTCTATACTCGTTTGACCAATCTTAGGCCACTTATGTACCATATTTCGGTAAGAATACTCGTTTTTACCATTCTATGCCCATTCTATATCATAATTTTGGTTGCCATCATACCTCCATGCACGTTTTCAACTTCTACACTTGGTTTTAACCTCATTTAGGTTAGAATCACCCATCTATACTCGTTTTCATGATCTACGTTCATTCTATTCCATATTTCGGTTAGAATCGCTTATTTGTACTTGTTTTCACCGATCTACGCTGATTCTATACCATAATTTCTGTTAGAATCACCCGTCTATACTCGTTTTCATCAATCCATGCTTATTCCAAACCATATCTCGTTAAGGATCATCCATCGATACTCGTTTTAACTATTCCACGCTCATTCGATATCTTATTTCAGTTAGAATCCTCCATCTATACTTCTTTTCACCATTCTACGTCTGTTTTATGTCGTATTTTGGTCAGAATCACCGATCAAAACACGTTTTCAACATTCCATACCATATTTCGGATAGAACCACTCATTTAAACTAGTTTTCCCCTATCCTACGAGTATTTGGTGCCTTATTTCGATCAGAATCACATTTTAGTACCATTTCCACAAATCTACGCCACTTTCACAACATATTTTGGTTAGAATCACCCATCTTATGCTCGTTTTTACCAAATTATCCATATTCTACACCATATTTCGGTTACAACTATACCAATTCTACAACCGTATCTCGGTTAGGATCCCCCATCGATACTCTTTTTAACCATTCTACGCTCATTCTACGTCATATTCAGCTAGAACCATCCATCTATACTCGTTTTCACCTTTCCACGTCTGTTTTATAACATATTTTGGTTAGAAACCCTGATCTAAACATGTTTTGATCTTTCTACGCTTATTCTATACCATATTTCGGAAAGAACCCCTCATGTATACTCGTTTTCACCATTCAACGGTATTATTTAAGTTATTTTGATCAGAATCATATTTCAGTAGTCGTTTTCACAAATCTACACCACTCTTACATCATATTTTGGTTAGAATCACCCATCCATAATAGTTTTTCCATCTACGCACATTCAACACCATATTTCGGTTTGAATCACTCATCTATACTCATTTTCACGGTTCTGCCCTAGTTATATTTTATATTTCAATTAGAATCAACGGTACAAACTCGTTCTCATCATTTTGCGTTCATATTGTACCATATTTCAGTTCGAACCACTCATTTATAACTCATTTTTATCCTTTTACGAGCATTTGATACCTTATTTTGGTTAAAAATTGTATTTCGATACTTGTTTCAGCTATTCTATGATCATTCTACATCATATTCCGTTAGAATCATCCGTCTATACTCGTTTTTACTATTTTATGTCTATTTTATACCGTATTTTGCTTAGAATTGTCGATCTAAAATATTTTTATCATTAAACGCTTGTTTTATACCATATTTCGGATAAGACCACCTATTTATACTGGTTTTCACCATTGTACGAGTATTAGATATCTTATTTCGATCATAATTATATTTCAGTACTCGTTTCCACAAATATGTGCCACTTTTATACCATATTTCGGTTAGAATAGTCTATATATACTCGTTTTCGCCAATCTACTCACATCCAACACTATATTTCGGTTGGAATCACTCAATTATACTCGTTTTCATGATTCTAACCCCGTTGGATACCATATTTCGATTAGAAACAACGATATAAACTCTATCTCATCAATCTACGATCATATTATACCTGTTTCGGTTCGAATCTTGCATTCATACTCGTTTTTACCATTTTACGAGTATTTGATACCTAACTTCGGTTAGAATCACGTTTCTATACTCGTTTGACCAATCTTAGGCCACTTATGTACCATATTTCGGTAAGAATATTTGTTTTTACCATTCTATGCCCATTCTATACCATAATTTCGGTTGCCATCACACCTCCAGGCACGTTTTCACCTTATACACTTGGTTCTCATCATTTTACGATCATATTGTACCATGTTTCGGTTCGAACCACTCATTTATAACTCGTTTTTTACCCTTTTACGAGCATTTGATACTTTATTTTGGTTAAAAATCGCATTTCGATAATTGTTTTATCTATTCTATGCCCATTCTATATCATATTCCGTTAGAATCACCCGTCTTTACTCGTTTTCACCATTTCTATGTCTATTTTATACTGTATTTTGGTTAGAATCGCCGATCTATAAAGTTTTCTCCTATCCTACGAGTATTTGGTGCCTTATTTCGATCATAATCTCATTATTTTGTGATTATATTGTTCCATATTTCGGTTCGAACCACTCATTTATAACTCGTTTTCACCCTTTTACGAGCATTTGATACCTTATTTTGGTTAAAATTGCATTTCGATACTTGTTTTAGCTATTCTATGATCATTCTACATCATATTTCGTTAGAATCACCCGTCTATACTCGTTTTCACCATTTTTATGTCTATTTTATACCGTATTTTGGTTAGAATCGTCGATCTAAAATATTTTTATCATTAAACGCTTGTTTTATACCATATTTTGGATAGGACCACCCATTTGTACTGGTTTTCACCATCATACGAGTATTAGATACCTTATTTCGATCATAATCATATTTTAGTACTCGTTTCCACAAATCTGTATCACTTTTATACCATATTTCGGTTAGAATAGTCTATATATACTCGTTTTAGCCAATCTACTCACATCCAACACTATATTTCGGTTGGAATCACTCAATTATACTCGTTTTCATGATTTTAACCCCGTTGGATACCATATTTCGATTAGAAACAACGATATAAACTCTATCTCATCAATCTACGATCATATTATACCTGTTTCGGTTCGAATCATGCATTCATACTCGTTTTTACCATTTTACGAGTATTTGATACCTAACTTCGGTTAGAATCACGTTTCTATACTCGTTTGACCAATCTTAGGCCACTTATGTACCATATTTCGGTAAGAATACTCGTTTTTACCATTCTATACCCATTCTATATCATAATTTTGGTTGCCATCACACCTTCATGTACGTTTTTACCTTCTATACTTGGTTAAACCACATTTAGGTTAGAATCACCCATCCATACTCGTTTTCATGATTCTACGTTCATTCTATTCCATATTTCGGTTAGAATCGCTTATTTGTACTTGTTTTCACCGATCTACGCTGGTTCTATACTATAATTTCTGTTAGAATCACCCGTCTATACTCGTTTTCATCAATCCATGCCTATTCCAAACCATATCTCGTTAAGGATCACCCATCGGTACTCGTTTTAACCATTCCACGCTCATTCGATATCTTATTTCAGTTAGAATCCTCCATATATACTCATTTTCACCATTCTACGTCTGTTTTATGTCGTATTTTGGTCAGAATTACCGATCAAAATACGTTTTCAACATTCCATACCATATTTCAGATAGAACCACTCATTTATACTAGTTTTTCCCTATCCTATGAGTATTTGGTGCCTTATTCGATCATAATCATATTTTAGTACCGTTTTCACAAATCTACGCCACTTTCACACCATATTTCGGTTTAGAATCACCCATTTTATGTTCGTTTTACCAAATTATCCACATTCTACACCATATTTCGGTTAAAACTATGCCAATTCTACAACCGTATCTCGGTTAGGATCCCCCATCGATACTTATTTTAACCAATCTACGCTTATTCTACGTCATATACAACTAGAACCATCCATCTATACTAGTTTTCACTGTTCCACGTCTGTTTTATACCGTATTTTGGTAGGAATCTCCGATCTAAACATGTTTGTTCTTTCTACGCTTATTCTATACCATATTTCGGATAGAACCACTCCTGTATACTCGTTTTCACCATTCAACGGTTTTGTATACCTTATTTTGATCAGAATCATATTTCAGTAGTCGTTTTCACACATCTACGCCACTCTTTTATCATATTTTGGTTAGAATCACCCATCCATATTAGTTTTCCCATCTACGAATATTCTACACCATATTTCGGTTTGAATCATTCATCTATACTTATTTTCACGGTTCTGCCCCAGTTGTATTCTATATTTCGATTAGAATCAAAGGTACAAAATCGTTCTCAATATTCTGCGATCATATTATACCATGTTTCGGTTCGAACCACTCATTATAACTCGTTTTTACCATTTTACGAGCATTTGATACCTTATTTTGGTTAAAAATCACATTTTTATACTTGTTTTAGCTATTCTATGCCCATTCTACATCATATTCCGTTAGAATCACCCGTCTATACTCGTTTTCACCATTTCTATGTCTATTTTATACCATATTTTGGTTAGAATCACCGATCTAAAACGTTTTCATCATTAAACGCTTGTTTTATACCATATTTCGGATTGGACCACCCATTTGTACTAGTTTTCACCATCGTACGAGTATTAGATACCTTATTTCGATCATAATCATATTTCAGTACTCGTTTCCACAAATCTGTGCCACTTTTATACCATATTTCGGTTAAAATAGTATATATATACTCGTTTTAGCCAATCTACTCACATCCAACACTATATTTTGGTTGGAATCACTCAATTATACTCGTTTTCACGATTCTAACCCCGTTGGATACTATATTTCGATTAGAAACAATGATATAAACTCTATCTCATCAATCTACGATCATATTATATCTGTTTCGGTTCGAATCATGCATTCATACTCATTTTTACCATTTACGAGCATTTGACACCTAACTTCGATTAGAATCACGTTTCTATACTCGTTTGACCAATCTTAGGCCACTTATGTACCATACTTCGGTAAGAATACTCATTTTTACCATTCTATGCCTATTCTATACCATAATTTCAGTTGCCATCACACCTCCATGCACGTTTTCACCTTCTACACTTGGTTTAAACCATATTTAGGTTAGAATCATCCATCCATACTCGTTTTTATGATTCTACGTTCATTATATTTCATATTTCGGTTAGAATCGCTTATTTGTACTTGTTTTCATCGTTCTACGCTGATTCTATACCATAATTTCTGTCAGAATCACCCGTCTATACTCGTTTTTATCAATCCATGCCTAATCTAAACCATATCTCGTTAAGGATCACCCATCGGTACTCGTTTTAACCATTCCATGCTCATTCGATATCTTATTTCAGTTAGAATCCTCCATCTATACTCATTTTCACCATTCTATATCTGTTTTATGTCGTATTTTAGTCAGAATCACCGATCAAAACACGTTTTCAACATTCCATACCATATTTCAGATAGAACCACTCATTTATACTAGTTTTCCCCTATCCTATGAGTATTTGGTGCCTTATTTCGATCATAATCATATTTTAGTACCGTTTCCACAAATCTACACGCCACTTTTACAACATATTTCGGTTAGAATCACCCATCTTATGCTCGTTTTTACCAAATTACCCATATTCTACACCATATTTCGGTTAAAACTATGCCAATTCTACAACCATATCTCGATTAGGATCCCCCATCGATACTCTTTTTAACCATTCTACGCTCATTCTACGTCATATTCAGCTAGAACCATCAATCTATAACTCATTTTCACCGTTCCACGTCTGTTTTATACCGTATTTTGGTTAGAATCCCCGATCTAAACATGTTTTAATCTTTATACGCTTATTCTATACCATATTTCGGATAGAACCACTTATGTATACTCGTTTTTACCATTCAATGGTATTATATACCTTATTTTGATCAGAATCATATTTCAGTAGTCGTTTCCATACATCTACGCCACTCTTACATCATATTTTGTTTAGAATTACCTATCCATACTAGTTTTTCTATTTAAGCACATTCTACACCATATTTCGGTTTGAATCACTCATCTATACTCATTTTCACGATTCTGCCCCAGTTGTATTCTATATTCCGATTAGAATCAATGGTACAAACTCGTTCTCATCATTTTGCGATCATATTGTACCATGTTTCGGTTCGAACCACTCATTTATAACTCGTTTTTTCCACTTTTACGAGCATTTGATACCTTATTTTGGTTAAAAATCACATTTCGATACTTGTTTTAGCTATTCTATGATCATTCTACATCATATTCCGTTAGAATCACCCGTCTATACTCGTTTTCACCATTTTTATGTCTATTTTTATACCGTATTTTGGTTAGAATCGCCGATCTAAAATATTTTTATCATTAAACACTTATTTTATACCATATTTCGGATAGGACCACCCATTTGTACTGGTTTTCACCATCGTACGAGTATTAGATACCTTATTTCGATCATAATCATATTTCAGTACTCGTTTCCACAAATTTGTGCCACTTTTATACCATATTTCTGTTAGAATAGTCTATATATACTCGTTTTCGCCAATCTACTCACATCCAACACTATAATTCGGTTGGAATCACTCAATTATACTCATTTTTACGATTCTAACCCCGTTGGATACCATATTTCGATTAGAAACAACGATATAAACTCTATCTCATCAATCTACGATCATATTATACCTGTTTCGGTTCGAATCATGCATTCATACTCATTTTTACCATTTTATGAGTATTTGATACCTAATTTCGGTTAGAATCACATTTTTTATACTCGTTTGACCAATCTTAGGCCACTTATGTACCAATTTCGGTAAGAATACTCGTTTTTACCATTCTATGCCCATTCTATATCATAATTTTGGTTGCCATCATACCTCCATGCACGTTTTCAACTTCTACACTTGGTTTTAACCTCATTTAGGTTAGAATCACCCATCCATACTCGTTTTCATTATCTACGTTCATTCTATTCTATATTTTGGTTAGAATCGCTTATTTGTACTTGTTTTCACCGATCTACGCTGATTCTATACCATAATTTCTGTTAGAATCACCCGTCTATACTCGTTTTTATCAATCCATGCTTATTCCAAACCATATCTCGTTAAGGATCACCCATCGATACTCGTTTTAACCATTCTACGCTCATTCGATATCTTATTTCAGTTAGAATCCTCCATCTATACTTCTTTTCACCATTCTACGTCTGTTTTATGTCATATTTTGGTCAGAATCACCGATCAAAACACGTTTTCAACATTCTATACCATATTTCGGATAGAACCACTCATTTAAACTAGTTTTCCCCTATCCTATGAGTATTTGGTGCCTTATTTCGATCAGAATCACATTTTAGTACCATTTCCATAAATCTACGCCACTTTCACAACATATTTTGGTTAGAATCACCCATCTTATGCTCATTTTTACCAAATTACCCACATTCTACACTATATTTCGGTTACAACGATACCAATTCTACAACCGTATCTCGGTTAGGATCCCCCATCGATACTCTTTTAACCATTCTACGCTCATTCTACGTCATATTCAGCTAGAACCATCCATCTATACTCGTTTTCACCTTTCTATGTCTGTTTTATAACATATTTTGGTTAGAAACCCTGATCTAAACATGTTTTGATCTTTCTACGCTTATTCTATACCATATTTCGAAAAGAACCCCTCATGTATACTCGTTTTTACCATTCAACGGTATTATTTAAGTTATTTTGATCAGAATCATATTTCAGTAGTCGTTTTCACAAATCTACACCACTCTTACATCATATTTTGGTTAGAATCACCCATCCATAATAGTTTTCCCATCTACGCACATTCAACACCATATTTCGGTTTGAATCACTCATCTATACTCATTTTCACGGTTCTGCCCTAGTTATATTTTATATTTCGATTAGAATCAACGGTACAAACTCGTTCTCATTATTTTGCGTTCATATTGTACCATATTTTAGTTTGAACCACTCATTTATAACTCATTTTTATCCTTTTACGAGCATTTGATACCTTATTTTGGTTAAAAATTGTATTTCGATACTTGTTTCAGCTATTCTATGATCATTCTACATCATATTCCGTTAGAATCACCCGTCTATACTCGTTTTTTACTATTTTTATGTCTATTTTATACCGTATTTTGCTTAGAATTGTCGATCTAAAATATTTTTATCATTAAACGCTTGTTTTATACCATATTTCGGATAAGACCACCTATTTGTACTGGTTTTCACCATTGTACGAGTATTAGATACCTTATTTCGATCATAATTATATTTCAGTACTCGTTTCCACAAATCTGTGCCACTTTTATACCATATTTCGGTTAGAATAGTCTATATATACTCGTTTTCGCCAATCTACTCACATCCAACACTATATTTCGGTTGGAATCACTCAATTATACTCATTTTCATGATTCTAACCCCGTTGGATACCATATTTCGATTAGAAACAACGATATAAAATCTATCTCATCAATCTACGATCATATTATACCTGTTTCGGTTCGAATCTTGCATTCATACTCGTTTTTACCATTTTACGAGTATTTGATACCTAACTTCGGTTAGAATCACGTTTCTATACTCGTTTGACCAATCTTAGGCCACTTATGTACCATATTTCGGTAAGAATATTCGTTTTTACCATTCTATGCCCATTGTATACCATAATTTCGGTTGCCATCACACCTCCATGCACGTTTTCACCTTATACACTTGGTTCTCATCATTTTACGATCATATTGTACCATGTTTCGGTTCGAACCACTCATTTATAACTCGTTTTTACCCTTTTACGAGCATTTGATACTTTATTTTGGTTAAAAATCATATTTCGATAATTGTTTTATCTATTCTATGCCCATTCTATATCATATTCCGTTAGAATCACCCGTCTTTACTCGTTTTCACCATTTCTATGTCTATTTTATACTGTATTTTGGTTAGAATCGCCGATCTATAAAGTTTTCCCCTATCCTACGTGTATTTGGTGCCTTATTTCGATCATAATCTCATTATTTTGTGATCATATTGTTCCATGTTTCGGTTCGAACCACTCATTTATAACTCGTTTTTACCCTTTTACGAGCATTTGATACCTTATTTTGGTTAAAAATTGCATTTCGATACTTGTTTTAGCTATTCTATGATCATTCTACATCATATTCCGTTAGAATCACCGTCTATACTCGTTTTCACCATTTTTATGTCTATTTTATACCGTATTTTGGTTAGAATCGCCGATCTAAAATGTTTTTATCATTAAACGCTTATTTTATACCATATTTTGGATAGGACCACCCATTTGTACTGGTTTTCACCATCATACGAGTATTAGATTACCTTATTTCGATCATAATCATATTTTAGTACTCGTTTCCACAAATCTGTGTCACTTTTATACCATATTTCGGTTAGAATAGTCTATATAATACTCGTTTTAGCCAATCTACTCACATCCAACACTATATTTCGGTTGGAATCACTCAATTATACTCGTTTTCACGATTCTAACCCCGTTGGATACCATATTTCGATTAGAAACAACGATATAAACTCTATCTCATCAATCTATGATCATATTATACCTGTTTCGGTTCGAATCATGCATTCATACTCGTTTTTACCATTTTACGAGTATTTGATACCTAACTTCGGTTAGAATCACGTTTCTATACTCGTTTGACCAATCTTAGGCCACTTATGTACCATATTTCGGTAAGAATACTCATTTTTACCATTCTATACCCATTCTATATCATAATTTCGGTTGCCATCACACCTCCATGTACGTTTTTACCTTCTACACTTGGTTTAAACCACATTTAGGTTAGAATCACCCATCCATACTCGTTTTCATGATTCTACGTTCATTCTATTCTATATTTTGGTTAGAATCGCTTATTTGTACTTGTTTTCACCGATCTACGCTGGTTCTATACTATAATTTCTGTTAGAATCACCCGTCTACACTCGTTTTCATCAATCCATGCCTATTCCAAACCATATCTCGTTAAGGATCACCCATCGGTACTCGTTTTAACCATTCCACGCTCATTCGATATCTTATTTCAGTTAGAATCCTCCATATATACTCATTTTCACCATTCTACGTCTGTTTTATGTCGTATTTTGGTCAGAATTACCGATCAAAATATGTTTTCAACATTTCATAC
>JAYESA010000895.1:37500-81638 GCA_036927795.1 Iris macrosiphon | reverse complement strand
TGATCTTCGGATCTCAAGTTCCACGAACGGTCACCGGGGCACCCGAGGGCCGATTCGATCCGGATGGAAACTCTCCTGTTTAGTCATCCTGTACAAAGACGGAATGGCATGCAGGGCATCCTGTGCTCTCGCTGTTATACCATTCTCGTTAGAGACTATAATTGGTCCTTTATGGCTATGCCAGCGATAATTGTTCATATAGATAAGTCATCCTCGCTTAGCGGCTATCCGCGTGCGAGTCATTGTATCGCGTCAAGAATATCAGAAACACCTGAACGATCATGGGCATAAATAAAACTTGTGCATAAAGATCACTTGATCATCTTAAGCAATACACCTGATAATCAGAGTAACTCGTGCATCTGAAATATAGTCTCGCTCACGACACAGTATTTGTATATGATATTGCCCTGAATGTTTACACCTGCTCGTGCTTGAATTAACTTGGTTTGCCTTGGAACAGGGGAAGGTCAAATGGTAAGTTGGTAAGTCTCTCCATGTTTTCTCTTATATCGCACGGCGCACTGTCATACGAAATTAGGCCATTCAATATGCCATGAAACTGATCCTAAGACAAACTAGAAAGACAATATTATAGTTGGTGCACGGAATCTATATTACGTGTTTGGATTTGTCGAGCGGGCGCGAGTAGCCTCCCCACCAGTGCATTCGTATACTGATAATCCACCAGATTGTTTGAAGGGGTGGGGAGAACCTCATTCGGTGCAGATACCTCCTTCATACGTGCTAAGGCGTTGTAGTTCACTCTGGAGCCTTGTAGCATTGCGATCCGAAACTGAAGCACATATACAAGGCATAATATTGGAACATCGCCTGAACATCACATGTATATCATTCCACAATTATAGCCACTTGGCACGCTTTTACTGTTTCAGAGAGAGGCTTGAAGTGACTTGTAATCTTGGCCTAGCGCCGCCTGTAACACTTATTATATCAATAAAGAGTTTATATTACTTCAACTTGTGTTATTCAATACTTTCGCTATTGTCGACTCAGTGAACTCGTTACCAAATCGCCTATACATTTATAATTCTTGCTGCACTCGGACAATCTGTGCGACTCTGTGGCTTAGGCCTCCTACGGCCAGCCAACGAACCACGGCCTTACATGGGCGATGTTCACGGCTCGTAGCGGCATCACGCTCAGATGGGGTCAAGCGATCGTCCCGTGGGAGCGCTGGCCCGGTGATTCTCGCCTAGCGGGTGTAACACCCCGTTCCGCTCAAGGGACTGTCGTTGAAAACGGCAATAGTGCAACTGTCCTGACACCGTTTTGTCTCAAACGAGAAGCAAAGGATATCCAGACTTGTCCCTACAGGAATCCAGCTTAGGCTTTCAGAGGCACGCTTGCAGGTATCACTCTACCGAGGCAAATCATCGCTAAGGTGGGTGGCTACGGTAAACTTGTCTTTGCTTAGACAGCACACATAAAATCTGGAATATTCATGCTAGTCGCTAGCGTTGATTCACCCCCTGCATGCTAATAAATTCAACGCACCTAACTAAGGGAATAATCCCAACTTGTATTGCTTATGCTAGAACATTGAAATTGAAATACTGCTGATATTCAGACCCTCGTATGCTAAGTCCCTAACGGCTTCACCTCTCGGCTTACCTTCGGGTCCGAGCAAAACGTGTTTAGTTATGTTCCTTAGAAACGCATGCTTGTCTGCTTGTAATATTGCCATGTTTTCATCCAAACCCCGGAAGACTACTACGTAGTCGTTCCGTGCCTGAATGAACCTGCAAGTATCCGGGACCGTTGGGTCTCCAAGGCAATCCCCGAACCAGGGGCACACATCAGGGTAATAAATACTGGACGTGAATCAATAACGTGACAACTGAATGATAATCACATCAAGTTTATATCTGAACGAGAATCACGTCATGTAACGAATGAATCTCAGCTCTTGGAGCAAACGCTCGTTCAGATCACGAATCATGGATTATCATTCAAGTTGTGGATTAAAACTGACCCTGACCTGCATGTCGCGGACAACTCGGAAACGAGGCACCGTTCCACGGGCGGTCGCCGGCGGGGCACCGGGAACCGACTCCCGATCCGGATAGAAAATAACGTAGTAGTCTCACGTGATTGACGGGATGGTTTGCAGCGCCTCACGTGCTTTCGTTGCATTCTCTACCCGCCAATAACTATGGTCCTTTATGGCTATGCCAGCGACTAAACGTTCATATAGATAAGTCATCCTCGCTTAGCGGGCTATCTGCGTGCGAGTTATTGCATGCGCATCAAGAAACAACTGAACACCTGAACGATCATGTTAAAAACGACTCTCGTGTTTGCATATGCTATGCCTCCTGAATTGTTTATACTTGCCCGTGCATGAATTAATAATGTTTGCCTTGGACATGGATGGAGAAATGGGTAAGTTGGTAAGTCTCACCGTGTTTCCACTCATGTTGCACGGCTTACTGCCCGACACGTTAGGCTATTCAATATTTGCATGAAACTGATCCTAAGGCAACTACAAAGACAACTTAATAGTTGGTGCACGGAACTATATAGTACGTGTTTGGATTTGTCGAGCGGACGAGTAGTTTCCCCACCAGTGCATTCAATGTACTGATAATCCACCAGTTTGTATATAGGGTGCGGGTGAGAACCTCGTTCGGTGCGGATGCCTCCTTCGTACGTGCTAAGGCCAGGGAGTTCCTCTGAAGCCTTGCAACGGTGCGTCCCGAAATAGAAGCACCTATACAAGACATAATGTTAGAACATAGCCCAAACTCGCCTGAACATCGCACGTACAATCATTCCACAGTTGTAGCCACTTGGCCCGCTTTTACTGTTTCAGAGAGAGAGACTTGAGCGACTTATAATCTCGGCTATATGCCGCCTGTAACATATGTTTATATCAATAAAAAGAGCTTGTTTTACTTTAACTTGTGTTTCAATGCTTCCGCTATATTGTCGACTCAAGTGAACCTGTTACGATCGCCTATGCGTTCATGACTCCGCTGTACTCGAACAATCTGTGCGGACTCTGTGGCTTAGAACTCTTACCGCCAGCCAATGAACCATGGCCTTGCACGGGCGTGGCTCACGCTCGTGCGGCATCACGCCCGGATGGGTCAAGCGATCGTTCCGCGGGTGAGCGCTGGCGAGGGTGATTCTCGTCTAGCGGGATACGGCTCGATTAGCCTGCGGGAGATCGGGGGCGTGACATGTTGGTATCAGAGCCTGGCTTCTACGCCTTTGGCCTTTACTTCGATTATCTCAGTTTCGAAAGCTCTTTCGTGGGTTATGTGCACGCTCTCTCTCAATGCCTCGATAGGATGTTCCAACAATAAGTCTAAATACTTTCAAAATGCGTTTTGAATTGATGTGATATGCTTGCTTGTATGCTATTGTGCTGCGAATGGCCTTTGTGCCAACCTGTACGGACCCTTGAGAGTATCGCTAGTAGCTTGTCCGATTTTACTAACTCTAAGTTTGGTTGAATGTATCTATTCGAGGGACGCCTTGAACTAGTGTACCACCCAAGACTTAAGAAAAGGTTAAACTCGAGTGCTAAGACTTCGCTATCACTAAGCTGGTTGACGTGCTCATGCTAGAAGTGCACTTCGAAAAGTGCGCACGATCCAGTCTAAGCGATATGCTGATTTCGATGCTTGTGCAAAGTGAATATCCAAAATGAACAAGTACAACGACTTGTCTAGGATTGCCTCAACCCTAGATCACTGCTTGTCCTTAGTAAGTCTTGAGGACGAGACTTTTTCTAAGTTGGGTAGGATGTAACACCCCATTCCGCTCAAGCGGACTGCCGTTGCAAACGGCCAATAGTGCAACTGTCCTGACCCGCTTTGCCTCAAACGAGAAGCAAAGGATATCCAGACTTGTCCCTACAGGAATCCAGCTTAGGCTTTCAGAGGCTCGCTTGCAGTATCACTCTACCGAGGTGAATCATCGCTAAGGTGGGTGGCTACGGTGAACTTGTCTTTGCTTAGCCAGCACACATAAAATTCGGAATATTTATGCTAGTCGCTAGGTGATTCACCCCCTGCATGCTAATAAATTCAACGCACCTAGCTAAGGGAATAATCCCAACTTGTATTGCTTATGCTAGAACATGAAAATTGAAATACTGCTTATATTCAGACCCCTCGCATGCTAAGTCCCTAACGGTCTTCACCTCTCGGCTTACCTTCGGGTCCGAGCAAAACGTGGTTTACTTATGTTCCTCTAGAAATGCATGCTTGTCTGCTTGTAATAATTGCCATGTTTTCATCAAACCCCCGGAAGACTACTACGTAGTCGTTCCGTGCCTGAATGAACCTGCAAGTATCCGGGACCGTTGGGTCTCCAAGGCAATCCCGAACCAGGGGCACGCATCAGGGTAATAAATACTGAACGTAAATCCAATAATGTGACAACTGAATGATAATCACATCAAGTTTATATCTGAATGAGAATCACGTCATGTACGAACGAATCTCAGCTCTTGGAGCAAATGCTCGTTCAGATCACGAATCATGGATTATCATTCAAGTTGTGGATTGAAACTGACCATGACCTGCATGTCGCGGACAACTCGAAAATGAGGCACCGTTCCAACGGGCGGTCGTCGGGGCACTGGGACAGACCCGATCCATCTCACATGATTGACGGGATGGTTTTGCAGCGCCTCATGTGCTTTTGTTGCATTCTCCACCCGCCATTGACTATGGTCCTTTATGGCTATGCCAGCGACTAACGTTCATATAGATAAGTCATCCTCGCTTAGCGGCTATCCGCGTGCGAGTCATTGTATCGCATCAAGAAACAACTGAACACCTGAACGATCATGTTAAAATGACTCTCGTGTTTGCATATTCTATGCCTCCTGAATGTTTATACTTGCCCATGCATGAATTAATAATGTTTGCCTTGGACAGGGATGGAGAAATGGTAAGTTGGTAAGTCTCGCCGTATTTTCTCTCATGTTGCACGGCGTACTGCCCGACACGTTAGGCTATTCAATATTTGCATGAAACTGATCCTAAGGCAACTAGAAAGACAACTTAATAGTTGGTGCACGGAACTTATATTACGTGTTTGGATTTGTCGATGCGGAGCGAGTAGTTTCCCCACCAGTGCATTCAATGTACTGATAATCTACCAGTTTATATGCAGGGTGCGGGAGAAACCTCGTTCGGTGCGGATGCCTCCTTCGTACGTGCTAAGGCCAGGAGTTTCCTCTGAAGCCTTGCAATGGTACGTCCGGAACAGAAGCACATATACACTATATAATGTTGGAACATAGCCCGAACTCGCCTGAATATCGCACGTACAATCATTCCACAGTTGTAGCCACTTGGCCCGCTTTTACTGTTTCAGAGAGAGAGGCTTTGAGCGACTTATAATCTCGGCTATATGCCGCCTGTTAACACATGTTTATATCAATAAAAAGAGCCTGCTTTACTTCAACTTGTATTTTAATACTTCCGCTATATTGTCGACTCAGTGAACCTGTTATCGATCGCCTATGCGTTCATGACTCCGCTGTACTCGGACAATCTGTGCGACTCTGTGGCTTAGAACTCTTACCGCCAGCCAACGAACCATGGCCTTCCACGGGCGTGGCTCACGTTCGTACGGCATCACGTCCGGATGGGTCAAGCGATCGTTCCGCGGGAGCGCTGGCAAGGGTGATTCCCGTCTAGCGAGAACGGCCGATTAGCCTGCGGGAGATCGGGGCGTGACAGCGGGGACGGCCGATTAGCCTGCGGGAGATCGGGGCATGACAGATTGGTATCAGAGCTTAGCTTATACGCCTTTGGACTTTGTTTCAGTTTTCTCAGTTTCGAAAGCTCGTTCATGGGTTATGTGCACACTCTCTTTCAATGTCCCAAACGGAATGTTCCAACAATAAGTCTAAATACTTTCAAAAATGTGCATGTGAATGATGTGATTGCTTATACAAATTGTGATGCGATTGGCCTTTGTGCCAACCTGTGCTAGACTTTGGATCTAGACTCGTGCTAGAACTCGCGAATTATGTGCAAACCCAAAATGTCTATACATTTTGCCCAACTGGTTAGTATGAAATCGAATATTATCCCGAATGGTTTGTTGTGCACACAGCCTTTCGGCTAAGTTGTGCTAAGTATCATGCGCCAAGACCCTTTGGTACAAGCTAAGTTGAAAACGAGAATGGATATCGTTCTGGAATGAGACGAGTCAGACTTAGAATGCCAACCAATAGAAATATTCTCGAATTTATCGCTTTGGTGAATATAGAGAATTATGATTGGATTTTAAGAAATAGCTAGAATAGTATTTCATGTTGAAAGACACAATCGATTATGTATTTAATGGAATGACTCAATTTCGAGTAGTGTATGGATCGCTTAGAAAAGTTCAAACGGATTCATAAATCTCATGCTATAATCGGACTGAACGATTAAGGAACGTCTTAAATAACTGATAAGGCTCATATCGAATTAGAAATTCATGAAAATGAAAATCGATATCTCGTTAAGGAAACTTGATGGAAACTTGGAAAATTGTACAAGCAATTTCGGATTGAAACAAATGGATTGAACTTGAATACGATATCGCTCGAACAAGAAATTAGCCAAAATGAATATTGTGTTTCGATGAAAGAGATGAACGATAATGGATTTTGCTTGGAGGTTGGAAGAACGGTCTTGAAATCAAGTTCGGAACGATAACTCTCAAAATCAGTCCCAACGAGAACGGTTATCCTGTGGGAGCGCCGGCGTGATAATTTCACCTACGGCGGGGATGATCGAACTCATGGGAACATGTTCGGTGATTATTCCAAACAAACTCGATAAATTGAATGTATCAAAATAAAATATACTTGGACTTGACTATTGAAACTTAGTTGATTGAGGAATGCTAGAAGTAGACTATGGAGATTACCAAACGGTAACATTAAAGTTGGATGATTTTTACTAGACGAATTATAATCACTGCATGAATGGAAATAACTTGGAGAAAATGATAAGGTGTCTCGATCGTGTCGAAGATAACCATAATATTCAAACGTTCTTGTCTTGTGTGAGCGTAACTCTATGCCGTACATGTGTCACGTCCGGATTAGGACGATTATCCAAGTGGGAGCGTTGGCGTGATGATCTCACATCCAACGAGGGTGATCGAACTTGCGGGAGACCGGAGCGTGACAACCAATGTATCGTCTTGACTTTTGGTTCGACACGATAAGACGAATTTGGAATGCAAGTGATCGAAAATATTTTGATGGATAAGTTAGCCTAGAACCTAAAATAAATCACGCTTGATGGTTTCGTGAACGGATATATGAATCAGGTTAAACAAATTGGAGTTAAACTAAAGGCATATAATCGAATCTTGGCTTGGTGGACTAGACTTGGAATGTATAGGAATTCTATCAAAATATGTTTGGAGGGACTGACTATGCAAATTACTAGGCTTGTCCTGTAACTTGGATATATCGTAGGATTTCATTGAACGGACTCGTCTCCCATGCAAACAAACGTGTTATTGAGAGTAGGATAAATCTGTGCTCGATGTTTAGAAATGTAAGTAAAACGAACTTGGATAGAATACCCCGTGCAAATGAACAATAGTTTAACCCTAGAAATTGGGGCGAGCATCGTGCGACGAATTTGCATGATGTATCGTGTGCTTGAACTTGTACCTAAGATCTTGTGAGCTGGCCTAGTAATTAGGCAGACGACCCTGTGCCGAGTGAATGAACCTGTGTTACCGACTTTACCATTGCTTGAACAAACTACAGAACTGGGGCAACAAGACTTAGGGTTAGACTTGGGAACGGTAATGTGCTAAGTTTGACCCGAACGGATGAACGCTAGTCGGTAAACCGAATAGATCGTTGTCACGCCCCAGTCCCAAAAATATACGGAACTAGGCCACGTGGCATTGGCCAGCTGACACGTCACTAAGGGAATACCCAATTTAATGGACCCAAAGTGATGTGCTACGCTGTCCTAAACTACTACAAGTCTAAATACAGGTAAATCTATCTCATCCACAAGAATAACAGGGAAAGTACTGAATATAAATAGATGCTAAATCTGAAATATCATATACAACCCAGATAAAGTCAGGTGGGAACAATCCCACTACAAAAGTAAGCATGAGTGAAATAAGATAAACTAGCGTAACATCCTCAAAATATGTAGCTTAAACTCCAGGTGCACTCAGGTAGACTCTGACGGCATCTCCTCTAACTCCGTCTTCGAGGCATGTCCAGACTCCTGTCCAGGTCCAAGTACTGTGGGGTGGAATGTCTCAGCTAAACCTGGCAGGGAACCAGGTCCTCAGAGGGACGTAACAAGATACAGAAAAATGACATGCCATGTAATGTAAATACTGAATAAATAATTTACTGAATAAAATAAATACAGGGTGCTAACCATCTAAGTGAAATGCAATTTGAGACAACCTAGTACGTATGGGAAATGTGTGGCTAGACATATGCTGACGTAATTCACCAATCTGTGGTGACTGGCTAGTATATGCCACATATGCCCCCGTTCAAGGGCATTATACAATTTTCCATCTACGATGAGAATGGTCACATGAATATATATATATATATCATCCGTATCACTCCGTCGAGTGCGGCACATGGTAAAGAGGTGGGTGTCCCATACGTATTTTAGTCGTTCTCCCCTCCCAATGTAACTAAATGTCAAGTCGTATATTTTCTGCATTATTCTAATCCGTGATGCGGTCACACGTACTGGTAGCTAGTCAATTACGCAGCTCGCATCCCAATATGTATTGCAACCATGTTGCGTGTTCCCGTGATAGGGTCTAGGAGAATATCAGAATACTCTCACAGCTGTTGGTGAGTCTGTAATACTAAGTTAATTATATTAAATGTCAACATAACAGTTGACTGAACCCAAGGCAGTCTCAGGTAATCATGAAATACAGAAACAAGAGCATATAACATTATTGAGAATTTAAACAGTAACTTGGCAAGGTATACTTGCCTACTCCCTGATAGTGTTGATAACCTGATCTCACAGTCAGGTTTAAGGTTGCTGGTGACAGGTGGTCACTGGCTGTGCTGAAGGTGGTTTCTGTTAAAAATAGACAGGGTTCGTGAATATCAAGGCTGTAATAATGAGCATATATATATACTTATATACATATATAGATATAGATATAGTATGTATATATATAGATATAATATATATAGCAGTATATATATAGTATATAGACAAATGCAAGTATAAATAATAGTAGCAGGGTATATCCACTGCTATAGATATATAATACGATTATCAGGGTGTATCCACTGATATATAATATAAATAAATGAAATGACAGGGCAGAAAGTAAATACATATATATCTATGTACTATATTTATACAGTACTATATAGTATATATATATATAGATAATATATATATATATATAAAATAAAATGACATTGCAGGAATTTAAATACATATATAAATGCTGTACTATCCAGCACTAATTAATATTTATATTATCAGGGTTTATATATGACCACTGTTATATATTTATATAATGAATTTGAAAGACAGTGCAAGAATTGAAAATATACATATATAATAAATATAAGCTGTATTATCCAGCAATATTTATTAGTAATATAACATATAAATAATAGGTTATATTATATACATATAGTATACATATTATATAATACTATATATATATATAAATATATGTAGACATATATTTATATATACTATATATAGATTTATATATATATATATATATGAAACAGAAATAAATGCATTAGTAATTATTACATAATAATATATAACATGTAATATAACTATATACATATAAATATACATATATATGCATACAATAATATATATGTAACTATATATATAAATAGATATTTATACTTAATATACATATATATATAAATATAATTATGTATAGATATATATATATATATATGTAAATATACATAAATATATACATATATAATAAGACTATAATAATAATATACAATATACTGTATAAATACTCTGTATTTATACAGTATATAATAATATATAATATATATAATATATTTGTATAAACATATATATATATATATATATATATATATACATAGAAATACATATTAATATACATATATATATACATATATATACATATAGGTATATATATGGATATTAGTATATAAATACGTATATAATAGGGTTGAGGAGTATACCCTCTGACAGGTGGGCCCTAGGGGTCGTCGACGGCGGGTGGACGGCGGCGGAGTCGGCCGGAGGCGGCCGGAGGAGCGGGAACAGCAGCAGTAGCTGCTAGCAGCAGCAGCAGCAGCAGTGTGCGGGGCTGCCGGCGGCGGAGGAGAGGCGGAGGTGGCCGGGCAGGGTGGGGAAACGGTGGAGGGAAGGGAGGCGGTCAGGTTGGTGTTGGTGGCGGAGGTCCACTACGGCGGTGGTGGAGGCTGGAGGCCGGCGGAGGTGGGGGTGACAGTTAGGGTTAGGGGTGGCCGAGGGTGCTGTGAAGGCTGTCGACGGCGGAGGAGACGTCGTGGGGCGGCGAGGAAGTGGGGGTCGGGTAGAGGAAAGCAGGGCGAGTCGAGTGGGGGTGGTGGTGGCTGAGCACGGTGGCGGAGGGTGGCACAGGGGGTGGTCGGGAGTGGTGGTGTTGGCTGTGGTGGTGTTGGAAAAGAGAGGTTGCAGGGGCTGCTCACGGCGGAGCAGGGCGCCGGAGATGGTGGAGCTTGGTCGGAGGGGAGAGGGGGTCAGGGCGGAGGCTTCGCCGGAGTTGGGCGGCCGGCGGTGGCGGAGAGAGGTGGCTGTGGGGGTTTGAAGAGAGGGGGGGGTCGGGTTTTATAGGAGTTGTAGGCAATGGCAGTTTAGTAAATAAGTAGAAGTTTTGGGTATTTTAGTAATTTTGTAATTTAGGATATTTTTTAATAGATTTTTCTGGATAATAATGCCACATGTAGGTGTTAGGTTGTCTAGCCAATGAGGTTAGGCCACCTCACATACATTTTTGCATAAAAACCCTTGACTTTTCATAATTTGCATAAAAGTCCAAAAAATTGGGAAATTGTGCAATTATACAATTTGTCTGGAAAATCACTTGGTTCTAAAAATTACTAAAATTCACAGAACTGAGGGAAAATGCTGGAGAAATGTCCTGGGCTGTGGGGAGGAGCCTGGGCAGGGTCAGGGTCTGATTCTTTGTGTGATACGGGTAACCGTATTTATTATTTAATAAATACTGCGCACGGTGTTCACTAATTATTTAGGGGCAGTTAGGGTCATAATTTTTCTACGGTGTCAATACGATAATTGTAGTATAATTAGAGTAGAATATTATCGTATTTTTGTTTGGGCAAAACAGGTGCCTACTGGTCCTCAAATCCCTAAGGGTACAGAGATGGGTAAAGAGCAGCAATTTAAATAGGAAATAAATACGTATGTTTGTAACGATATTTGTGCGACTAAAACGAAGCACAAAACGAGGTTTCTGGGAGTTGCTAAAAATACAGAAAATGTAGTCTAGCAAGCTTAGGGCAGGGATGTGAAATTAGTTTAGGGTTAACAGCTAGTGTGAGGCCCTAATTAATTGTGTAATGAACAGGTGCACAATCAATAGATTATATAATAAATAAATTTTTTAAAAGTTGCACTAATTCTAATTAGTCTAAACTAATCATAAATTACTGAAATCTGGTCGAGGGAGTTTACAATCGTGCTTAACGGTAGTGCAAAATACTTGGTTGGAATGTAAATGATATGGAATTGGATTGACCCTATCGAAAGTACCCTTGTGAATCATAAAGAGAACCCTTAAAATTTTCGCAAGTAGCTTGTCCGATTTCACTATCTCGAAGTTTTGTTGAATGTATATGTTTGAGGGATGTCTTGAACGTGTGCACGATCCAAGACTAAACGAGCTACGAAACTCGAGTGCTAAGACTTTGCTATTGCTAAGTTGGTTAGCGTGCTCATACTAGAGATGCACTATAAATATGTGCACGATCCAGAATCGCGATATGAAGATCTCGATGCTAGTGCAAGTGAATACCCACCTGTACAAGTATAACGACTTGTATAAGTTTGCCTCAGCCTTAGATCCTTAATCTAGATCAATTGAAACGTACTCTGCGTTAAGCAATATGTCCCGTGCTAAGGCGCAAATGAGCCCGACTCAACATACACGCGATACAGCGTAAGGAACGAGTAGGGAATTATGTTCAAATGGATTTAGTGGTACTGATTACTACACTTGGGATATATTCCATAATGCGATAGTACGGCCTGCCCATAGTAAGTCTCGAGGACGAGACTTTTTCTGAGTGATGTATGATATAATACCCCATTTCACTCAAGCGGACTGCCGATTCAAGTGCAACGTCCCAACCCGCTTTGCTCAGGCGAGAATACTCATTTGAGGCAAAGGATATCCAGAATTGACCCTTCTGGAGTTTGGCTTAGGCTTTCAGAGGCTCGCTTGGAGTATCGCTCAACCGAGGCGAATCATCGCTAAGATGGGTGGCTACGGTGAACTTGTCTTTGCTTAGCCAACACACTTAAAATACGGAACAATACATGCTAGTCGCTAGATGAATCACCTCATGTATGCTAATAAGAATACAACGCACCTAGCTAAGGGAATAATCCCAACTTTTATTGCTTGTGCTAGAACGTAGAAATAAAATATTGCTTATATTCAGACCCTTGCATGCTACATTTGTCTTGTGCAACGAGGCCCTGCTATGCCTCGAGTAGAACGATACATATATACTCAGTAGTGCACTATTCACTTGTTTACACTGCACGACTCTAGAACGTATCGCTCGGTAAGTCCCTTTACGATATCACTACTCGGCTTGCCTTCGGGCCCGAGATAACGTGAACACTTATGTTGTAACAAATGCATGTTTGCCTGCTTATATGTTAACTTGTAATATTGCCTTGCCTCAATGCTTGACACACGAAATTATGCCGCAATCAAGAATACTATCGTGTATCGTGCATGCATTCGAGTCAACCAGAAGACTATCAAATAGCGCTTCTGTGCAATTAAACCTGCAAGTATCCGAGACCGTTAGGTCGCGAAGGCAATCCCCGAACCAGGGGGAATGCATCAAGGTAAGTTGTTCATTGATCAAGAATCCTGTCAAGTTTATATCTGAATGATAATCACATCAAGTCTACCTCTGAACGAGAATCATGTCAAGCAAGTCAAGAATTACAACTTGTGGAGCAAATGCTCGGTTCAGAACAAAAATCATGGATTATCATGTCAAGTTATGAATTTGGAAAGACTCTGACCTGCATGTCACGGACAACTTGAAAAAGGTGATTTTCGGATCTCAAGTTCCACGGGCGATCATCGGGGCACCGGGACTGATCCGATCTGGATGGAACTCTCATGTTTAGTCATCCTGTGCAAAGACGGAATGGCATACAGCACATCTTATGCTCTCGCTGCATACCATTCTCGTTAGAGACTAAAATTGGTCCTTTATGGCTATGCCAGCGACAATTGTTCATATAGATAAGTCATCCTCGCTTAGCGGCTATCCGCGTGCGAGTCATTGCATCGCATCAAGAATATCGGAAACACCTGAATGATCATAGCATAATAACACTTGTGCATAAAGAGCACTTGATCATTTTAAGCAACACACCTGATGATCAGAGTAACTCGTGCATCCGAAAGATAGTCTCGCTCACGACACAGTGTTTGTATATGCTATTGCCCTAAATGTTTACACCTGCTCGTGCTTGAATTAACTTGGTTTGCCTTGGACAGGAAAGGTCAAATGGTAAGTTGGTAAGTCTCGCCGTGTTTTCTCTTATATCGCACGGTGCACTGCCATACGAATTAGGCTATTCAATATGCCATAAAACTGATCCTAAGGCAACTAAAAAGACAACATAATAGTTGGTGCACGGAACCTATATTAAGTGTTTAGATTTGTCGAGCGGACGAGTAGCCTTCCCACCAGTGCATTCATGTACTGATAATCCACCAGGTTGTTTGCAGGGTGTAGGAGAACCTCGTTCGGTACGCATGCCTCCTTTGTGCGTGCTAAGGCGTGGAGTTCACTTTGGAGCCTTGGAGCATTGCGATCCGGAACTGAAGCACATATACAAGACATAATGTTGGAACATCACCTGAACATCGCATGTATATCATTCCACAATTGTAGCCACTTGGCACGCTTTTACTATTTCAGAGAGAGAGAGGCTTAAGCCACTTGTAATCTCGGCCTAGCGCCGCCTGTAACACTTGTTAATCAATAAAGAGTTTGTTTTACTTTAACTTGTGTTATTCAATGCTTTCGCTATTGTCGACTCAATAAACTCGTTACCAAATCGCCTATGCGTTTATAATTCTACTGCACTCGGACAATCTGTGCGACTCTGTGGCTTAGACCTCCTACCGCCAGCCAATGAACCACGACCTTGCACGGGCGCGATTCAAGCTCATGCGGCATCTCGCCCAGATGGGTCAAGCGATTGTCCCATAGGAGCGCTGGTGCGATGATTCTCGCCTAGCGGGGATGGCCGATTAGCCTGCAGGAGATCAGGGCGTGACAAACAGCACGAGAAGTTTCTATTTCTCTCACTCTGCTCTTGAATTTTAAAGACTTGAGAATTCTAGTCCCTTTCTCTCTATTAGTCTGTGTATGCTCTGCTCTGTCTAACTGTAGGTAGCTCTCTTTGTCATCCGTCATGGTTGCAAATAATATGTATTTATAGAGTTTAGGAGCAGTTATGAGAATATGCGTGCACTTTGGACATTCAGTATTATTTTACTATTATGCGCGCACTTTTAGTGGATTAACATCCTACGTTCTGCATGAGTGGGTGTACAACTTGCTGCATGCTTGACACGTAGCTTACTATACGAGAAAAGCATAGGTCGTGGAGAACAGTTATTTGTACACATTTTATGAGAAGTACGACATGCATGACACACACTCATAACTGTTCATTGTCGGTTAGGATAGTATGCGCACTTTAGAAGTCGTCTGGAGACTGGCGTACTTTTGAAGAGATGGCACTATGACGCACTTTTGAAGGAGTATCAATACAACACACTTTTGATGGAGTGGCACTACGGCGCACTTTTGAAAGAGTAGCACTACGACGCACTTTTGAAGAGATTGACACTATGGCGCACTTTTGAAGGAGTGACACTAAGGCGCACTTTTGAAGGAATTGGCACTATGGTGCACTTTTGAAGGAGTGGCACTACGTCACACTTTTGAAGGAGTGGCACTACGACGCACTTTTGAAAAAAATGACACAGCGACTGGGTCGTTAAACGACAACCTGGGTCTGCGTATCGCAGCTCCGCTGTAATGATGACTTATGATTCTTCAATTTCTACATATGTCAGTTGTCTGCTGTATTAAATGTTGAGAGAGGAAAGATCGTTAGTGCATCAGCTTTCGTAATATTAAGAAAGTGTACAAATTTTCTTCTCTCTGAATATGCGCCATCCTCTGAAAATAATGAAAAATGCGCCAAAGTAAGAAAATTTGCGTCTTTCTTCTGGAACAAGTTGAAAGTGCGCCGTTCTTCTACTTGTTTAGTCTATTTGTAGGAAACTACGACATCTGTCTGAGGCACACTTTTTATACTTCTACAAAAATTCCTTTAAAGTTTTTGAATTCGTTCAGCTGAATTCAAAATTAATTTGAATTAGAAGCATACAAGTTGTTGAGATGTTAGTGCGTAGACTCCTGATAGAATCCTAACGAATTTGCTGACGTGGCTGACATGCACGTATCTTTAGCTCACTTTTTTGTTTTGACGCGGTCTTTGAGGAGGCACAACAACTTTTCAGGGGCAATTTTTGAGAAATATGCTGACTTTGGCACATCTTCTCCTACAAATAGGAGCAAAACTTTGCAAATATTCTCAAACTTATCTCCTTCTTGCTGTGAGACTTGAGCATTGCTGTCGTTAAGTGTGAGCCTACGATGATAATCGTAGCAGTATGGCTCTATCGACTTTGTTGTCCGTCGAGAAGACGCAAGAGGAGACGCTTCTCAACCATGGATGCGAGGCTCATCTGGAGATCATTGCCACTGAGATTTTCGTGTGATGGAGTATGGAAGGATATCATAGGCTTTGTCGTTCGTGTTGAATAAACAAAATACCTAGAAGACTGTTCGTTGTCTTCAAACCCAGCTCACTGGAATTACTCTCTTAATATGGCCCATGTTCTGATTACAGGGTTAGGATTAGAATCCCAACCGGGACTTCTAGCGGTGGCGCTGGATGGCGATAGCGGAACAGCTTATGTTTGACTCGCCATGTCCTCCATCAAGTCCGACAGAAATGAGGCCGTGCTAATTTAAACAGGCCCAGTTCTGTCATGCCCCATTTTCGTAGAATCGACAGTCGTCTCCCAGACGTGATGCCGTGTGTGCCTAGGTTACGCAACGCACAAGGCCAAGGTATTTTATATAACGAGCACATATTCAAAGTACGAAGTGTCGCGCCCCGATCCCGTAGGGGCCGATCGTCCTCGCTTGGTCCCTACGGAACCGCTCGTCCTTGCTTGGGCGCGATGTCGTGCAAGCCTAAGTTGCGCTTGCACCAGGCAACGTACCTGCATAAGACACAAGAGAGACAAAAATATACATATATAGGCACAGAATAAATGCAGAGAACCAAAGTTGAACACATTTGATAGCACATAAAATACTTTCTTTTATTGAATACTTGAAGATAAGGATTACAAGTACTTGCTTGGCTGAGTTACAAAATATGCCTTAGAAGGCTTACAACTCTTTTCACATTCCCAAAATCTAGCCACAACGCCCATTACATTATGTCCTTGTAGTAGGACCAAAATAGCAAAACATCTAGCAGAAGAGAAGTAGCCCACTGGAGAGGTAAGCAGCGGAGGAAGCAGCACGAACACAGTCCTAAGGAAGGGTGCGCACACACTGATTCAGATTCAAGAAGCTTGCCAAACTCTCGCTTCCAGTACCTGAATAATTGCCCACAAACGTGGGTCAGTACTACCACATGTACTGGTGAGCGACCGAGGCCAAACTCACCTAAGAAATCCATACTAAGTAAGCATATGAAGCTAGCATTATTAGGTGATCTTTCTGGTTGTCTAGTTTTTTTTTAACAATTCATGCAAGGAAACATAGACAATTTATAGCATATGCATATAATAATTCTTACCCACAGCCGAGCGGTTATCCCTGCAGCAGACACACAAGTTAGCCACAATTTGCATATGAATAACTTATGAATCGAAAATAGGCATCAATTTGTTAGGTATGCAAGAAGGTAAACCTAGCAAGCGCCCTAACTATATGATGGTCCCCTCCACGGGATTAGCAGTTGGGACATACAAGCCCATCTCACTAATGGACGAGTCTACCCTCCCGTAAGTAAGGACGTTCAAGCCTCAGGGTATCTAGATCTCTTTCTGGCCAAACGATCCCCAGTGCTCCAGGGACCGCTCGAGAGATAATCCTTGTGCACAAGTTGTCCTGACCAAATGCATGAATTCAAACTCCTATCAGAAAATATGCTATCATGTAACTGATGAACAATGAACAAGCAAGTCTATCTCTACTTCTCATTTCTAGATTAAGTCCAGAGTTTTCCAGCCATAATACTCAGCACACAGCATACAAGGGACAATAAGCATTCCATAAGCAACTAGTAAGGTAGCAGTTCAATACTCGAAGTATGCAATACTTTTCTTTCTCTTTTAGCTTATCTTTTTAGTGAGACAATATATTTCAAGTGAACTAGAGATTCTTTATTAGGCATGTAGACTAAAGGATTCATCGAAGGGCCTAAGCCACTCACCGAATGAATCGAACGAGAGGATGGGGAAGCCTTAAGCGACGTTCACTCTTTGGTTATGCGTCCTGAAAATGCAACAATACCTGGTTAGCATACTTCAATCTCTTTCCCTTACGATTCGAAAAGAAAGCGCAAGCGAGAAAGCAAAATCATGAAAACCAAGTCATCGAAAGCAACTCAAAACCCAAAGCAATACAAAACCAAGAAGCAAAGCAACCAACGAAAACTCTTGGACTTATTTCAATTGTAACCCCCTGATTTTTCAGAAAATTTTAATTTGGATTTTTCATAATTTTCTGTAATTTTCTAGGATTTTCAAGAATTTATTTTAGATTCAAATATAATTAAAAATATTCCAAACTTTTATTTTAGGTTCTAAATAATAAAATATATTTTCTAGAAGTTTTTGGGAATTTTTTGAGTATTTTTAGTATTTATTGGGAGTTATTTAGGCTAATAACTAATTTTTAGGACTTGTAGAATTTATGGTGCAAGATCAGAAATATAGAATGGACCCACGTTATTTTCTAAGGTTTATAATATTATTATATATTTTTTGGAATTATTTCTGAATTTTTGGAATAATGTTAGTATTTATTTTTAGTTTTATGGCAAAACTAATTTTTAGAGCTTCTCCTAATTATAGTAGGAAATCTGTGAATATATAATTATTCTAAATATTTTTCTAGGGTTTTTAGGTTCAAAATATATTTTCTGTAATTTTTTCAGATTTTTATGATTATTTTTAATATTTATTTTGAGTTATTTAGATTTAAAACGACTTAAATAATGTTTTTATAAAGGCAAATCAAAATAAATAAATAATATAACCAAAACCATCCAATCAAATCATGACACGTGTCACCCTATCAACTTTCATTCAGCCTCTCAACATCCCTATATATATATATTATTATAACCCTAATTATCCCATTATTTTTAGAGAGAGATTTTGGAGAATTGTCATCTAGGGTTTCTTCATCTTCCAGAAGCCATTGCGCATAGCTTCGGACTCCAAACGAGGCCTAGTTTCTTGCGTTAGAAAGATATTGAGGTTAGATTTCTGATTATATAATTTTTTTTACAAAATTATGAGTATTAAATTCTGGAAAATTCGTAGAGCACAGCATGTCTGAAAATAGACGTGTTTCAATGTTTTCGCGATTTCGGGAGAACCAGGAATCAGAATCATGAACCGTTTAAAGTTTTGGAAATATAATATCGAGATCATTAACATATGTTTTTATCAGAATTTAATTCGATGTATTTTCATACTGTTAATTCTGTAGAACTTCTAGGTTAGAATTTAACCATCGGTGCACAATACAAAATTTGTATGTGCCATAATTCCCAAACGAATTTGAATTCGGACGAGCCATAAATTCTAGTATATTTTTGATGCTGAAATCTACAGGAAATCATGCATGAAAGTCGAGTTTGTGTCGGTTGACTTTTTGGTCAACAGATCGCCTCGATTTGCGTGCCATGAGTCTCGAGTTGATAAAATTCAGTTTCTTTGGACAAAACTTAGGAATTAACATAAAAATCAGAATAATAAGATTAAAATAGGATTTTAGAATAATTATTCCAGAATTAAATAAATTAAAATAAATTATCTTTTGACGTGATAAATTTGTAATACATAGGCTATTTGGACTGTGACTTGGACTCTGATTCATACCAGCAACAGGACCCCAGGCAAGTGTACCTTGCCAAACTCTACAGTATTGTTATATATTTCCCTTGCTTTATTATATTGCGGTGCATGCTCAACCTAGGACCGTGTGACGTACTTAGCGTCCGATTATCAGTCGGGTGCCGACACTGTGCGCAGTATTGGGTACGGTCATCTAGAGTTGGACATTCGTGACACTTTATTCTCGTACTTGTCTTATCAAGTACCATATGACCCAGGACACTTGACACCATTCATGAGACAGGATTTTCCCGAGATATTCGTGGTGATTCTGTATAGGATACAGGACATGGACATTATACTCCTAGATACTTATGACTTGTTGCATTAGCTATGATCACGCTTGACATGGGCATGAGACGTTGTGGTCATGATATGCGTGGTTACATTGGGTGGGGAGAGTCACACATGCTACAGGCTGTTTCATATATCTATCTACTACTATTGTGAGGCCTCAGACTCTCGTAGCAGAGCTAGGCACATTACGTGTTTATTACCGCTACCGGCTCCCCGACACAGAGCTTGTAGTGGCTTCAGCCTGAGTTTTAGTGTTACTCTCACTTGCATTTCACTTAGATGGTTACATATTTACCCATTGATCATTTAGTTATTTATTTGCTGCACTGCTTATCTGTATTTATTTGGCATGAGCTTTCTTGTACCTTGCTATGTCCCCTGAGGACCTGGATCCGGATTTTGTCCCCAGATTTTGCAGACGTGGTTTATCCCGAGGTTTACGGGACCGGAGCAGGAGCTGATCCAGGAGCTGTACCACCATCTGAGGACGAGGTCTTAGCTGAAGACTTCTCTTGAGCATCCATGTTCATGCTCAGCTTTTAGCATTTATTTCAGTCATTTACTTTCTGGTCTGTTGAACCATTGTACTAGATATTTATCGGGTTGTTCCCCGAAGTACTTTGTGAGACTTGCTGATGATTTACATTCCTTAATTATTCTGTGGATCATATTTTATATCTTGTGTGGATGAGATTAGTTATGCCATGATTTTCGTAGACTTGTTTTACAGCTTAAGTATGCCCTGATGGATCCATTATATTGAGTTGGTCCATCGGTGCGTACTGCTGGCCATTGCCACGTGTCTAGTCCCACGGTATTTTGGGACTGGGGCGTGACATGGTTTTTGTGGTGGCCCATGCAGGTCTACGACTAAATTGTTCGGTTTCAACTTAGGGATCGAGCAAGCCTGCAAATAGGATTAGAGTATAGGATCTCATCCACAACTGACTATGGCTTCTCCTCCTCCTCCTTCCAATCTATTCCGTTGAAAAATTGCGTCCTGCTTGATTCATGTGCCTTCTCATTAGTTCCTTGAGTGTAGCTTTCTTCTATAATATAGAAGTCTCTGTTGATAGAATGATAGGTAGGGTAACCTTCCTACTAAAAGTACAGCTAGGATATTGACACACCCCTAAGTAGAATGCTTAATGAACCCTAGCGTCCCTTACATATAGAATAATTTACCATTATTTCTTGTTATAGTCATGAATGACCTAAAAGTAGTATAGGCACTGCTAAGAGCTTGTTAGAGATTGGACCCTAATGTTTGACCCTAGTGGTTGACCCCATTTTTGAGAAACCAATAGAAATCTAAGATCGAATGTTAGAACAGAACCTAGTGTGCATAGTGAGATAGTGTTAGGATATAGGTTCTTGTCGTGATATTAGCAGACGGTACCTCAGGAAGCCCAGAGCAACGAGTATGACATTTCCCATGAGATCATACCTCAAACACGAAGAATTGCTCGCCACCTTCACCTTAGGAAACTATGATATTATCAAGAGCCCTATATTTTAATTTCATATGTTGTTCATCTGCGACCTTAACATTCGCTAATGCGCAACGACTAAAATATGTTCTTCTTTTTTCCATCTTTCAACTCGTGCCACCTGACACTTCTAATAGTAGGCCAAGTAATTTTATTCCTTGTTAAGGACCCATAGTTTGCTAGGACTATAGTTGTAGTCTTGAATTTAAAAATTTTGTGTTTGGTAGTTAGAGTTCGATAAGTTTGAGTTAATCTTGTAGATTGTGACCCGATGATTATCCCTTAGTGTTAAATCACGTAATTTGTACCCCCACCTCGATACAAGTTATATTCCTTTTCCCTTGAGACTAGTACCACATAGTCCACTTGACCCATCAAGGCGGTGTAACTGAATGGCAATAATTGTATGCTAGCATAAGATGACAGTGTTTATTCAGACAATAGAATTTAGAGGTTCATGCCCTATTGGGTCGACTAGCAACTTAGACAAGGAGGTTGTATGATAACTGTAGAGATTGTAGAGTCTTTTATTATTGTTGCTCATTTTTGTTCGTTTTATGAACTTGAATAATTTGTACCTCCTTTCATCATCATCTAGCGTGCTTATATTTCATATACTATCTTGACTTATTGTGCTATTTTATAGCCTAGTTTTGCAAGCTTATTCATTATCGAGCTTGTTCATGACATATGTATTATTGGGGAGGCCCACAATAATACATTTCAGAATCAGTGTATTACGGTCTGATCAACCATAGTGCGCTTGATTCGCCATCGCAATAATACCTTACGTGGATTGAGATATGTAGTGATTAGTAGACGAATATACTTGCCCTAGACATGTCTGACATATCGTATCGGTTACATAACTGTACTAATACGAGCAGGCGAACAAAGGATTACCAAAATAGGATTTTAATCCACAACTTCTTTGACAATTTCCAATTGAATTCTTTAAACGCCATGATCCCAATACTTCTATTCTATTACGCTGCCCTTGAACTCTTTATTATTGGTCTCCGTCTTCCCTTATTTCGGAAAGACGAAACCTCGTGCTTGGTATAAATTGATACACAGAGAATACTAGATATACCCCATAGGTCGATCACATACTTGAGGATCATTCTTCGTAATTAAGGACATATCATATGTGATATGGTCGACATTGAAGTTCGAGGATTGAATGACATGAGTAAACATATTAAGGAATATTCTCTTAAGGTATATAGCCTTATGTGATAGATGGGTAAATTCTAAGTTGGGTAGTAGTGCATTGTCAACTCGAGAGAAATTTCTTTTAGATTATGATCGAGTAAGATTAAATTGGGAGAGGTTCAAGCCATTTTAATTTTAAGAATTTTAGAAGAATGACTAAGATGATGAGGATTAATGAATTGATATTGAGGACCCGATATTTATACCTTAAGTACATGATTTAAACAATAAAGGTAAAATCATCAACTTGAAATTTAGAGGATAAAAAGATAGAATTTCAGACTTGAACAATGGTGGACTGCATTTAAACTATTTTTCAATTTGATGATTTGAGTTAAAATAAAAACTTGATGGTTGGACTACCTATTTGAAATATTAAGGATGTGAATGGAATTTAAGAAGTTGAAGCATACAAAAATTTATAAGTGAAAATAGGAATAATAATGGACTCGAATTACTTCTAGAGGAGATTATGATAATTGGAGATCGTGAGGTAAAATTTATATGCGTATTTAAATCTTGAAGATGATATATGGATTTAATTTAAATTTGGATATGGATAATTTGAAAAAGCGAGAAGAGATAACCATAGGTTAAATTTGATTGGATCAGTGGTCATCTTAACCTAGAAGTGATTGCAATGGATATGATTAGGATTTTAATTATCGCAAGGAGATTGTGATTGACTTGCCTTATGTACACGAAGGATTAACAAATTATGCCTTATTTTAATTTTGAGGACGACATTATCTTAAGTTGGCTGGATTGTGAAACCCCCTCACCTAAGAAGTAGACCTACTTGGCTTAGATAGTGAGACTGAGGCTAGCTCGAATCCACTTAGGAATAGAACACGACATTTTTCATTTAGTTTTACAATATGGTATCCCTCGGCGCGCCATACCATTGCTTCGATAATTAGAGCACCTCCCTAGTCATTGCCTTCCTACAAATTCCACACCTTGTCCTAGACATGTCCATCCTCCAATTTTTATCTTTGTGCAATATTTCAATTGTTGGGCGCTTTTATGCAAAAGAGCATTAAGGTGTCCACACTATTGGACATGACACACGAAGAAACCTATTTTCACTCATGTGAATTTCTTCCATGATTTTCGGAATGTGCAACGTGCAACATCGTCCACTCCGTTAAACCTAGCCTTGCATTTTAACCAATTTAAATCTTAGACCATCCTTGACTTCTACCATGGTTTAATTTTAATTTCGAGGACGAAATTTTTATAAGTTGGGCAGATTGTAACCCCCTGATTTTTCAGAAAATTTTAATTTGGATTTTTCATAATTTTCTGTAATTTTCTAGGATTTTCAAGAATTTATTTTAGATTCAAATATAATTAAAAATATTCCAAACTTTTATTTTAGGTTCTAAATAATAAAATATATTTTCTAGAAGTTTTTGGGAATTTTTTGAGTATTTTTAGTATTTATTGGGAGTTATTTAGGCTAATAACTAATTTTTAGGACTTGTAGAATTTATGGTGCAAGATCAGAAATATAGAATGGACCCACGTTATTTTCTAAGGTTTATAATATTATTATATATTTTTTGGAATTATTTCTGAATTTTTGGAATAATGTTAGTATTTATTTTTAGTTTTATGGCAAAACTAATTTTTAGAGCTTCTCCTAATTATAGTAGGAAATCTGTGAATATATAATTATTCTAAATATTTTTATAGGGTTTTTAGGTTCAAAATATATTTTCTGTAATTTTTTCAGATTTTTATGATTATTTTTAATATTTATTTTGAGTTATTTAGATTTAAAACGACTTAAATAATGTTTTTATAAAGGCAAATCAAAATAAATAAATAATATAACCAAAACCATCCAATCAAATCATGACACGTGTCACCCTATCAACTTTCATTCAGTCTCTCAACATCCCTATATATATATATTATTATAACCCTAATTATCCCATTATTTTTAGAGAGAGATTTTGGAGAATTGTCATCTAGGGTTTCTTCATCTTCCAGAAGCCATTGCGCATAGCTTCGGACTCCAAACGAGGCCTAGTTTCTTGCGTTAGAAAGATATTGAGGTTAGATTTCTGATTATATAATTTTTTTTACAAAATTATGAGTATTAAATTCTGGAAAATTCGTAGAGCACAGCATGTCTGAAAATAGACGTGTTTCAATGTTTTCGCGATTTCGGGAGAACCAGGAATCAGAATCATGAACCGTTTAAAGTTTTGGAAATATAATATCGAGATAATTAACATATGTTTTTATCAGAATTTAATTCGATGTATTTTCATACTGTTAATTCTGTAGAACTTCTAGGTTAGAATTTAACCATCGGTGCACAATACAAAATTTGTATGTGCCATAATTCCCAAACGAATTTGAATTCGGACGAGCCATAAATTCTAGTATATTTTTGATGCTGAAATCTACAGGAAATCATGCATGAAAGTCGAGTTTGTGTCGGTTGACTTTTTGGTCAACAGATCGCCTCGATTTGCGTGCCATGAGTCTCGAGTTGATAAAATTCAGTTTCTTTGGACAAAACTTAGGAATTAACATAAAAATCAGAATAATAAGATTAAAATAGGATTTTAGAATAATTATTCCAGAATTAAATAAATTAAAATAAATTATCTTTTGACGTGATAAATTTGTAATACATAGGCTATTTGGACTGTGACTTGGACTCTGATTCATACCAGCAACAGGACCCCAGGCAAGTGTACCTTGCCAAACTCTACAGTATTGTTATATATTTCCCTTGCTTTATTATATTACGGTGCATGCTCAACCTAGGACCGTGTGACGTACTTAGCGTCCGATTATCAGTCGGGTGCCGACACTGTGCGCAGTGTTGGGTACGGTCATCTAGAGTTGGACATTCGTGACACTTTATTCTCGTACTTGTCTTATCAAGTACCATATGACCCAGGACACTTGACACCATTCATGAGACAGGATTTTCCCGAGATATTCGTGGTGATTCTGTATAGGATACAGGACATGGACATTATACTCCTAGATACTTATGACTTGTTGCATTAGCTATGATCACGCTTGACATGGGCATGAGACGTTGTGGTCATGATATGCGTGGTTACATTGGGTGGGGAGAGTCACACATGCTACAGGCTGTTTCATATATCTATCTACTACTATTGTGAGGCCTCAGACTCTCGTAGCAGAGCTAGGCACATTACGTGTTTATTACCGCTACCGGCTCCCCGACACAGAGCTTGTAGTGGCTTCAGCCTGAGTTTTAGTGTTACTCTCACTTGCATTTCACTTAGATGGTTACATATTTACCCATTGATCATTTAGTTATTTATTTGCTGCACTGCTTATCTGTATTTATTTGGCATGAGCTTTCTTGTACCTTGCTATGTCCCCTGAGGACCTGGATCCGGATTTTGTCCCCAGATTTTGCAGACGTGGTTTATCCCGAGGTTTACGGGACCGGAGCAGGAGCTGATCCAGGAGCTGTACCACCATCTGAGGATGAGGTCTTAGCTGAAGACTTCTCTTGAGCATCCATGTTCATGCTCAGCTTTTAGCATTTATTTCAGTCATTTACTTTCTGGTCTGTTGAACCATTGTACTAGATATTTATCGGGTTGTTCCCCGAAGTACTTTGTGAGACTTGCTGATGATTTACATTCCTTAATTATTCTGTGGATCATATTTTATATCTTGTGTGGATGAGATTAGTTATGCCATGATTTTCGTAGACTTGTTTTACAGCTTAAGTATGCCCTAATGGATCCATTATATTGAGTTGGTCCATCGGTGCGTACTGCTGGCCATTGCCACGTGTCTAGTCCCACGGTATTTTGGGACTGGGGCGTGACATCAATAGAAGTCGTTCGATCAATTCGAACGGTTCATTGCACTTCGTCCGTGTTGATCTGGCGGTAAGGTTTCCCCGAGACTCGATTCTCAACCGAGTCAAAGCAGCTTAGTGTTCCATAAGTAACCGTTTGGAGTGGGGCGTTACACGAAGATAGTTGAATACAACATTGAAACATGAAAAAGTTCTTTTTATTGATAATGAATATCTTTTACAAACTCTTAAATGAGTCATATGGTTGCCGCATTGGCTTACAAAAGTGGACGAAAAATGAGATAACTGTCATGTACATTACATCCTTTTACTAAAAATTCAAAGTTATAAACACCTTCGGACGAAACTATCACCTTTCCACGAAGCTGCATAAGGTATGTTCACGAGCTCCTAGAACTGTAAAACGTCTCTTCGAAGGCACGATCAGGGCGTGCCGGTAGGTGGACTGGATTGGGAAGTCGCTCTAGCTTCTTTCAGGATATCCTTGGTGCGGAGAACCTGTTGCAACGAGGGTCAGTACATCAAAATGCACTGGTGAAGGCGAGCTAACCCAACTATACCAATCAATACGTTGTTTATTTGGAGCATGCAAGTTATTATGTGGTCTTTCTATCTTTCCTTAGTTCAATTTATAAGCAAGCAATATATATGAAAATTTGCTGAAATAAATATGCCTCCTTTCGGTGACTTTTATCTGTCCGTCTGAACCACCTGCACAATACTTACCATGACTTTTCCTGCCACGAAGACGTAGTTAGCTTGCACAGTTTAAATATATGTGGGGATCACTAGCATAATGACATAATGGACGAGTTATAGTCATTGACGAGGATGGTATGCAACGAAAGCACATGCGGCACTACAAGCCATACCGTCCAACAAATAAGACAAACATGAAGTTTCGTCCGGATCGGATCAGTGCCAGTGCCCCAGCGACCGTCCACAGGAACTAAGACCTTGTGCACAAGTTATCCATGATCAAATGGCATCTAATACTAAGTTATTAAATGATGCAGTTTAAGGCAACACAAGCATAAGACAAGTAACATGGCATGATCTGTTTTTTATAGTCTCCATGTTCAGTATATTGCATAGCAAGGTGTATTTTATACATAGCTCAATAATAGAAGAAATATATATATTCTAACTAGAATTAAAATATGTTGAAAGAATATTCTTAACGAACTAGCATGTAACAAGGTAACCGTTCACAAGTTTATTGACAAGCAAAAGTAATCCAAGTCTATTCCTTTTTATCTTGACATCTTTTAGTTATTAGGGTATCGTTTGATCGAAACAATCAAGAAGGCAAGATTTTAAATATGAAGACTTAGAAAAAAGGTCAACTAATTGAATTATAGCCACTCACTAGTTGATTGGAGAGGGAAAATGAAGGAGGTGCTTCAAGACTTCGCTTGCACAACATTTACTACACGATCACCGGTGTTTGATAATAAACGAAAGAAATAAAACAAGATTTATACGAAACTCGCTCTTTGGTTTACAAACAAGAAGTACAATTAATCATATACGAGGATGTCAAGTATAATTTTTTAATCTGGGTAAATATTGCTATAGGAGTCTGATCTGCGGTCGATCACTTTGTCCCTTGGACCACACGATGATGAAGAAGTGCTATAGAAGACAAAAAAGCTTCGAAGATTGCAAAGGAGAGTGGATGCTCGATACCAAAGTCGTCGATCACTACTCTTTGCCTGAGCTCTGGATTCTTCTCTCTCAAAGACTTTTTGACTCTCGATCTTAATTTCTTCCACCTTTCGACCCTGGAGTTTTTCGACCTTTCTCGACCCTGGACCTCTGTCAATAGAGGTCTCTATTTATAGGGTTTTAGTGACAGTAACCCTTCAGTCAACGTAAAAGCCGGGTAATGGAGAGTATGACACTTTTTACGCGACGGTTACAATAACCGTTACCTACGTATAAATGATCTTCTGTATCTGCGTGTGACGTGTGTCCCATTGAGGGATAATGCATATAACGGCTGCGAAGATCACGACATAAAAGCCACGTAGGTAGTTATCCCTCGTGTAGAAGAGGTTGGCGTAGAAGCCAATAACTGTCACCATGGCGTAGAAGCCAAGTAGTCATCAAACTGGCGTAGAAGCCAAGTAGGCGTAGAAGCCGAATAGGCATAGAAGCCTGATGCTGCGTAGATAGGTAGCTAGCGTAGAAGATAGTTGATCCTCCTTCCTTGACTGAGGTCTTGAGCAAATTCTGGACAAAATAGCCTTAATACGCACCAATGCATATGTAGCCTGATTTGGCGTATTTCAAGGAGATAGCGTACAACGTGCTCCTCATAGATAAAAATAGCCCGGTGGCGTATTATGCAAAAGCGATGATGTGGACGTCTTAGCGGAAATCATGCCTTTTGGAGATATAATCAAATCTCTTGCATTAAATGCAGAGATCTGCCCCCATCCTGCACATTAAATGCAGAGACGTGTCTCGAAGATCTGCCACCATTCCGAACATTAAATGCAGAGACGTGTCTAGAAGATCTGCCACCATTCTGCGAATTAAATGCAGAGGCATGCCTCTAAGATCTGCCACCATTCTGCGCATTAAATGCAGAGACGTGCCTCGAGCTCTGTACGAAGAGCAGCTTTTGACATGGCAGTCTGTTTGTCTTCTGTGGAGCGTAAAAAGCCCACATCTGCCTATGTAAAACTAGGCAGCATATTACCTTGTATGCGTAAAAGCAGTTTACGCCAAGGAAATGTCACTAAACGACAGTTTGGGTCGCTGTGTCGCGTCATTATTACAACCATCGTCTGGATAGTCATGCAGTACTCTTTGTCAGGAGTCAGACGTCAGGTTCACTGCATGATTTGACAGGTTCATTAGAGGAATACAAAGCGTTTCTCGTACACTTCAATGCTGCATTAAAAGCGGATGAGTTTTACGCCATAAAGGCGATATAGCACCATTTTTACGCTGAAGTAGCCTGGACATACTGTATTACGCGGATAGTCCTTGAGCTTATATTTTACGCTGTGCTTAGCGAGAAAGCTCTGTTGTACGCCGATGGCTCTGAAGTTTATATTTTACGCTGCCCAGCACTAAAATGCTGCTTATAACTCCTCAGCGTATTTTTCATGCTTCTACAACCGGCATTGCCACAAACAGATGAACAATACCTTTTCTCATTTTTCCAAGCTCGAAACGAAAGTGCAGTTCAACGAACGAAAGCAATAAAATTCATCGAAATCGTTCAAGCAAACATAAATCCGAAAACCAACTCAAAAGCACGAATGGAATAAGGCGACAGTGAAAACTAGGCAAGAAAACTTACAGCGGAGAGGTCCCTCTTGACTCTGCCGCTAAGTCTATCCTTAGGGCATGGTCCACTGAATAGGAACCGATTTCGAAGAAGCAAATCCATAACGAAAAAAAGATCTTGATTCAATCTATCCCGATCGAATGATATCGAAAGTATTTCTTAGTCGCACTCCCGAAAAGGGGGAACGGGGCACCACAAGTTATGTATAGATTCATCATCCACAACATGGATTTCTTTTCCATGTATTGTGGTTTGCACTGATGAGCCCATTTCTTCTGCGCCTTAATTCATCTGCATCTGAAGCACGAAATAGAGAAATAAAAATCCAAGCAATAGATATATAATACATAGGTTTTGTGTCGTAGTTTAGGACCATAGCATATCCTAGCACAAAGGTCCAACCCTACAACCAAACTTGGACAAGGGTTGAACCATCACACTATGATAGTCCATTTTCCTAGACTACTAACAGGAATAGTACAATCACAACCAAGTCCAATTAATAAAATTGGCAAATCACTTGTACGTCTTGCTATTTGTGGAGTCTGAGGTTATCTCAAAATAATGCATAATAAGTATCCTCAGATCACGCTATTGCCGAACATGAGCTAACCGAGCCAATAGATGATTATACATGCACTCCACGAATTGCCCCAGTTCTCCGTCGGGACACTGTGCTAGATCACGGTATTAGCGGTTCCAATATTTCTATACTGAATTAATGGCACGGTATTATTTATAATAAGTCAAATACTGCACTCCACTGGGACGGATGATATACAGTATCTGTGGTGACCAGCCCACAACGAATTTAGAAAAAATCTCTATAAGAAGGTTCGTTAGCATGATCTCAGGATACCGTTTCCTCCCAATGTTACTACCACTTTTAGATGCTTAATTAACCCTATATTGTGTTCAAAATCTCAAGGCGTGGCCACATGAAAATTTTTCTTAAGATGTTGTACAAAGTAGGGGCACGCTAGATACGAATCCATGAAAGTTCAGTCTAGAATCACCCGAGCGTGTATGCAACATTCAATCAATCCATATCCTAGCCACACTTTGGTACTTTACTCGCATATCATGCTCGTTGTCACGACCCAGTCCCAAAATACCGAGAGACTAGCCACGTGGCAATGGCCAGCAGCACAACTCCAATGGGCAAATCCAATTTAATGGACCCGTTATAATGCACTTAAGCTGTAATAAAATTACAGTCTATACCATTTATCATAGAATAATTCTAATCTCATCCATAAAAAGAAGCATAACTAAATATGATGGACTAATCAAGATAATAGTTAAATAAAATAGTCCATCAACAAGTCCAAATAAATAGTGTCTCGGGGAACAACCCGATAAAATAAGTCAAAACATAAGTCCATGAGTCAAGATATGAAATAACTGGAAGTATAAATAACTGAGTATGAAACTGAAATATTCAGGAGAAATCCTCCGACAAAACCTCCTCCTATGGTGCTAGTACTGCTCCAGCGTCAGCTCCTGTCCCGTAAACCTCGGGGTACTCCTCCTCTGCTGTACCTGGGGACATAATCCGGATCCAGGTCCTCAGGGGACATATCAAGGTATAATAAACACTCAAGCCAAGTAAAATACAGTAAGTAAAAACAGATCCTCGGGACAAGCTATGTAACCAGCTATGTAAAATACAAATAAGAGCATTACTCATACTCAGGCTGAAACTACTACAGCCTCTGTGTCGGGGAGCCCATAGCAGCATGTAATATCTCGAAGGGCCAGTAAATGTGCCAAAGACGAGTCTAAGGCACCACTAGTAATGTAGTGTATATATATATATATATATATATATATATAAACATAATCAGCCTGTAGTATGGTGAGACTCTCCCCTCCCATGTAACCTCATGTATCACATAGTAACACGCAGGGCCAAGACCTCTATATATCACCACGAGTCATAAGTACAAGTATATAAGTATGTCTGTAAACGTCATGAAGTCTATAATCCTACACAGAATCTTGGTACCAAGAAATACATTAAGACGAACTTTGTCTTATGTAATCAGTGTCAGGTGTCCTATGGTCTGTCGTGCTAGTAGTGCAAGCACGTAAAAAAAGGAATTATGGCATCAATTCTCTATGTGACGTTACACTACTACGTACGACGTCGACACTCGAATCTTGTTCGGACGTTAAGCAATGACTTACGGTCCTAGGTTGAATAGGTACAACACAGAAGAATATAAAATATAACACAAGTCGATAATATAACAGAATTTAGTACAAGTTGGCAAGGTACACTTGCCTGGGTTTCGAGCTCCGTCAGTTGCTCTGATATAAGTGAAATCTCCAGGTACGCGTCCGGATGCTGAAATAAACATCACTATTTCTCTGAGAAAACTTGAAATAGCTAGGATTGACTACCCATAAGTCCAATTTAGACACAGGGGCAGAATTGATAGTTTTTGGTCAAAGCGGGGTCCACATGTGGCCCACTTTGCATCAAAAAATTTGTCAGAGACAAAGTTCTCCAAATTCATCAAACTTAGTATCTACGAATCCAGAACGATGATATGAACCCATCGGAACGTCCAAAACTGGATTCTGATGAGCCGATCGCGAAATCGTTCGTCAAGTGGAACCGTGGGACCCACGAAACGGTGTTTCGTCAACGTTATAAGAATCAAACCAAACTTGGGTCACCGGACCACCGTAATGCTGTGAATCTAATAGGACAAGTTTTTTTATGAAATGACAAGCACACACAAAATATGACGAGTGTCAGAACAGGCCATTACTGGGTTTTTCTATGGATACGTGTTAATTTTGGTGTGCACGCACATCCAAATCAACTTTTGTGAAATCCCACACGTCTTTGTTGACGATACGCGCCTTTCGGTATAATTCGCATAAGATGAAGTTGTCTCGTTTAGCAGAACGCACCCCGCTTCGGAAAAATTTGGGTTTAAAAAACTAAGTTTTCGGTTAAATTCAATAGTGAATAAAATACAGCATACAACGAATTAAAATAAACTAATTAAAGAAATTAAAACTCGATTATATTGTCTAAATTACTATTCAAGTATAATTTAAAAATATTAACTAGGTAGGAAGAAAATCAGACATGAACATGGATGATTGGGACAGTTTCTGAACTACAAAATTGGTCATTGTTTTCCTGTTTTGCGTTATGAATTACGACCAACATAGAACACGATACACTGAACTAATTATACAGGGTTCAAGAGGGTCATGTGATCTTCGCATAGGATTCGATAGATCAATATTTGGATTACTGTACAGGGAGGTACATGGGCTAGAAGTAGCGTACCTTGCTGTGTTGTTGCTCAAAATTTGGGCGACTTGCGGCGGCTTATTTGCGGCGGCGGTCTGGCGTTGTCGTCGGCGGAGGACCGTTGAGATTTAAAAAGGAGATGATGGTGGTGAGGGTGGTTTAGGCTAGGGATTATATAGGGTGGCAAGGAGGGAGTTACGGGGAGACGAAGGGAGGGGGTCGAGGAGTTTTCGGGAGAGGAAGTGCGGGGGTACGGGGTTTTTTTGTTGCTGAATGGGTTGGAATTTTGGGTCGAGTCGCGGGTTGGTGGGTTACAGGTATGGGTTTGGGATTCGATTAGTTGGGTTGGTTTGATTCGTTTTGGTTCGGTTTGGGTTGGTTTAATATATATATGGTCATTAAAAATAGTTTTGGACCCCAATAAATTCCAGAAAAATTACACAATACTCTATTATTAGTTTTACACCCAAAAATATATATTTTTTTTATTATTTTAATAATTAATTTAATACACAAAAATATAAATTCATGAAGAATATTTATTATAATTAACTAAAAATAATGAAAATTTATACAATAACAATTAATGAAATTTATTAAATTAAACTCTAAAAATTAGGGTATTTACAATCGTACAGGGGGGAAAGTATATATATAGTATCACACATTCAAGAATTTGGAGGCATTCTCGATGCACAATCAAAATATAAATTACTTAACACGTAACACGATACGCCGTACCTCAGTGCACATTAGATCAGGAATACTATCAGGCAATAATTGTATCAATACATATACAGTTTTCAAGTTCAATTATCAATTATTTATTGGGTCACATAAATCTTGATCATATTGTAACATGAAGCTTATGTCATGCACATAGCTGGTTAGTGATATTATTCACTTATTACTTAGTCTGGTCCACACAGAAATCTCAGTCCAACATATATTCATGCCATGTACATAGTCAATCTTAGCACAATGGTCATATCTAGCTTGAGGTCTGGTTACTAAGTTCATTCTTTCATAGAATTATAACATAAGCAATACCAGGATCAACCACATAGAGGATGATAAAAAATATTCCAAATAAAATAAGTGAAGCCATAATGAAAGTACTACGTGTGTGCGGATAACACGCACATGAAGTTATACGCATGAAGGTCAGGCGCATGAACCAAACAAGCGCATGCTCAAGGTGCCGAATAGAGTCAGGGCGCATAAACGAGGCAAAGTCCACTCTTCAGGTCAAGTGCCGAAGTGACGGATAATAATGAAGTGTCAGGAATGTGACAGAAAGTGACTAATGTGATAAGCCATAAGTGTGCCAGGAGAAAAAGACAAAATAATCAAAAGAAGTATCAGGGCGGGGCTGAGTCATGCGTCCAAAGAAAAAGGGGGACGCATAGCTCATGGCCGCAAAGATGGCTTCCATGCACCTAGGAGAGACAACACAAAATTTCTGACATAGCTTTTTCAAGCTCGAGTTTCAGAGCTCATGCGTTCTGCAGCTATGCGCAAACAAAATGGATGCATGCTGGATGCTCGGCGCATAGAGCTTCATCTTCTCCACATCAAGTTTTGGCCGTGGCGGAAACTCCAAACCGAAAGTTAAATTTTTTCCATGGAAACTTCGTCTGGGTCCAAATCCGGCAAGTAAAGTTTCAAACCACTCCAAATCAAATGCTCTTCAACAGAGAACAACAAGTTTTCGAAAACATTAAAACTTTGAAGATCAAAATAAAAAAAAAACTCAAGAACACCAACTTCTAAGCATGCTTAAAGTCACACAATAAACATAATAGACTAAAAATATAGAGGGTTTCTCTATTTCTCATGCAAGATATATTTGTCTAAGGGTAGTGTAATGCCCCGTTCCGCGTCGGTATTATGTATCAAGGTGAGTGGGCAGAACTTCGTTCTCTGATTCTTGCACGCCTTAATAATAAATCTGAGTTTTTGCTTGCTTGTTTTCATAAGAGAATAATAGAACCTGCCTTGCATGTTAAATAAGATAACTCACCTAGCTTATCTTTGAAATGAATGTCTGCATAACTAAGAGATCATGAAACGCTTGTCTAAAAGTATGTGTTTGAATGAACATGTTTCACTATCGCCTATGCTCCGAGAGAACCATATCTTGTGCCTGAATGTGTTCAAAGATAAGGCGGTTTACCCCGCAATAATAAAATATAGTCGGATGGTTCGTCTCGTCTGCATACTAGAGTTTATTTGATAGTGTTCCATGCATTCGCATCGGTCGGACAATGGCTATTGGTGGAAAGCTAAACTGCATGTGTCACGGCTGGTACAGAGATAGTGGAAAGCAACCATGAGTCACAGCTGCCAATAGCATCAGATAAATGAGTTATTGGTTAGCTGGATCAACCGCTGCCGATCCCGAGATACTCGGGGACCACACTGCATATAAGATAGTTCATTGTGTTGGCTTGGATAGAGGACCGCCCCTAAGATATGCATTGGTGTCTAGTTGTGCATTTGTCCCTAGAGTCTCATAAGACACGCTGCGCACACCCTGAAACAAAATAATCGGCTTGTCTTGCTTGCTTGCTTATATCCACTATGAAACTCTGTTTTCAAAGATGTTTTATAAAGGAAGTAATATGACTCTGCTATCAAACTGCATGAAATAAACATAGGTAAAACTAGAAAGATCACTAGTAATGTAATGTTTTATAACATGATTACTTAGTATTTGTTTTAGTGAATGCTTGCTTTTGTTCAGTTGTTAATTCTCACAAGTACTTATAAAAGTGCTGACCCACCAACAGTTTACTTGCTTGATGGTACTGGATCGTCCGAGGGAGCAATAGGCATGCCCCATCCCCAAGACCCGAAATTTGTGTTTCGATTGCCCCGAGTTGCTATCGTATAACGGGGCGTAATGTATGGAACGATGCCTTTGCTAAAGAGAAGTTCCTCGATTTGCCCCAAATTACTCAGTTGGCTAAATGTATTGCGTTGCAACAATGTCCCTCTGCTGCTTACTCGATTGATGCGATGATAGCCAAACACAACTTAAACGATGTTGCCTTGTGCGGGCGCAACCCCAGGCTCGCATGGCATCACGTCCCGGTATCAAACGGCCATACGCGCCCCGCGGGAGCGTCGTGGCACGGTGATTCGCGTCCGGTTATCGAGGCGTCGTGATTCGCGTCCGGTCTGCCGTAGGAAGAACGGTGGTCGGGAGGCCCTCGGGGCCGGGGCGTGACAGTTGGAGGGAGAGAGCTTAAGAGAGAGAAAGAAAAGAAAGAATGAAGAGAGAGAAGGAGATATTTGATTTATATATATGGAGAGTTTGGGTTCACTTGACCCAAGGTTCAAGTCATGACCAAGCCCTAACCTCAAAATAAACCTAACCACCCTCCACCAAAGAATAGGTCTTGTCTCATGCAATAAAATAAACATGCAACAAGAAATAATATGCTCCCAATATGTACACTGGGATCGGGGAGTGGCAGTAACTCCCATGGAATAACAATTATGCTCCAGGAGCAATTAAATGTTATTTTGCGCAACACAATAGTATTTTCGTGTATAGCTTAGCGCCAATGCTAAAGCACCCGCGGAATCCCACGAGTAGTTGTGCTGCTCTAGACTGCTCACTCCTTACCACGATGCATCATGCGGCAACTCACGCAAAAATGAGCTCGAATGGCACGACTTTGCACAAAAGTATCATCTTGCACGTTCACGAACCGACAACACTTTGTTGCTTTGTGTGGTTGATGCTAACTCTCCCCACGTAGCATATATTCTCTTGTTCTCTCTTGCAAAAGAGAAGAACTCTTGAGTATACAGGGGAACAAATCCCCCTTAGCAGACAACTATCTATTATGGGAAATAAATCTGGAGAATAACTCCCCATTACATTGACAAATTCAGTAGTAACCGCCATTGAATGGCAGTAACTCTACAGGGGCAATGAAAGGTCATTTTCGCACAGCACAATAATATTTTTACGTGCAGCTTTGTGCAGCGCCCATGCGGAAGGACCCGCGGCACCTGATGCGTACGTACAAAGTGCAAAGTGCGCTGTCAAAGTGCTACTTTGCATCCTTCGCTCGAGTTTGAGTCGCTAATGCTCTTCTAAGGAAAATCTAAAAAAAAAAGTAATAAAAAATATAAATATTTCTTTGAGGATTCAAACTTTGCCCTCTAGAAAAATACCCCACATCTTAACCACATGAGCTACCATACCCCATGTGAACAAGTCAATAATAGATGCATCTTATATTGAAATACACATTTGGGGTTGCCATATTGATATAGGAATATTCTCTAGAATACAAATTCACCCCCAACAATAACTTTATAAGCCTAACCCAACCCAACCCAATAATAACTATATCACCTCCCACATACATAAATTCAAACCACTATGTCACCTCCCACATACGTAACTATATAAGCCTAAGCCAACCCAATAGTAGCTCTAAATGTATCGTATCTATGACACCCCTAAATTTTTATTCTCATGATGTGGGAGTCTTCCTTGCTCTGATAGCTAGCATGACTCTTTATTAGTATGTTTTGTGTCATGATTTAATTTTTAGTAGTTCTTTTAATTTTTAGTTTTTTTGTCTAGATTGAATTAACAGACTTATAAATATGGTTCAATCAAATACAACTTTGAGATTATGGTGTGTTGTTCTCTTTAGTGTTAGGAATATTTTTTTATAAGGGCATCAAGTTTAGGAACTAGTTAAACTTTAGGTACTGGATTTGTTCGTTTTAGACTTTTGGTACTCGAACTGTGTTAGTAACGAACATTCGTCATTAAAAGATCATTTTCGTTACTGAAAATCCAATTTTGTCACTGAAAGGTGTCACTAAAAAAAAAAATCAACTACCAAAAGTGTAAAACAGAGAAACACAATATCCAAAGTTGAATTAGATCTAAATCTGATACCCTTATACGTACAAAATAATCCTTAGCGTTATTCGATTTGTTGTTAAATATGACTTATTGGAAAAATACAGTTCGATTTAACGAAGTAGAGTGAATGCTCACCCTTATCTCTTATCCTATACGTCCCATAGGCTTTGTATCTTCTGAAGTTTTTTTTCTTCTTCTTCTTTTTTTTTTCTTTTGACTTTCCGGCATAGTGCACGGGATCCGACGCAATGTTCGAAAGTTTTGTGCAGACTGCATTATATTTCTTTGGACCCACTGTCCTCCAACTCCCATCATTTATAAATAGAAGAAATAATACGCTCCCGTGGCTCGATCCACTGACCTTCTGCCACTTAGCGGAGGTCTTATACCTCTTCTCGGTGACCACAAGAGTCACTCGAGTTCGATTTATCTTCTAAAGCTGTGACCACATTTTGACCAATTTGATTAGTAATTGTTGATACTTTTATTCCTGGACAGATTAGGCACCAAATTAATTCATTGGTTTAGCCTGGGCAGTAGAAGTGCCCAACAATGTGGACCATATTAATCGTAATTTCTTCCCAGGTTAAAAGTGAAGGGTTCAAAGAAGAAAAAGGTTAAAAAAGGATGTAGAAATGTCAACCATGAATGTATGCAGAGTGAAATCTGAAAGCTTTTAAAAGACTAAAAAGAGTAGGACAATGACATATGAAAGAAAGAGTCTTACAATGTGTAGGAGTAATTAATTAGCTCTATATGCAGGTATGACATAGCCCCCGTCCTCCTCCCTATGTAGCCACTCTATGGTCTACATGGAAAGAAATATATGTGTCACTTCATGTGAGATTAATGACATTCACCAATCAAAGTTTATTTAATTAAAAGGTTGGATCATGCATGATTGAGCCAAGAAATGGACTAAATCAAACCATATTTTATGAATCCCCACAAGGGAGATCAGAAGAACCTCACAAACTCCTAGCTAGGGAAGCGTGCAAATCAGCATGGATTGAAATACTTTGTAACATTGATTTTGTAATGATATATTATATACTGCACACTAATATAGGGGTGAGCAATTCTCGATTTTTAACCGAAAATCGAACCGAACCGGATCGAAATTGAAATTTGGTTCGGTTTTTAATCAACCGGTTCGGATTTCGGTTTTATCATTTGATTAATTTCGGTTATCGGTTCGGTTTTCGGTTTTGGATTCCGACTAAGTGCAGAGACCTTGTTTGTGCTAGGTTGGAGATCTGGTGTTCCTGAGGATTTCTCCGACGCGGGGCACTATTCGCTTCGGTGGAGGCGGGAAGCTTAGCCCACGTTTCGTTGGACCCTTCCGTATCCTCGAGAGGGTCGGCGCCGTGGCGTATAGGCTTGAGTTGCCGCCTACGCTGGAGGGAGTTCATGATGTGTTCCACGTGTCGCAGTTGAGACGGTACGTGGCGGATCCCAGTCACGTACTGGATCACTCGGAGATCGAGGTGGGCCCCACTCTTAGCTATCCAGAGCAGCCGGTGGAGATTCTGGATCGGCGGGAGAAGGTGTTGAGGAACCAGACTATTCCCTTGGTTCGCGTCGCGTGGAGGCATCACTCTCCAGGGGAGTCGACCTGGGAGAGGGAGGATGAAATGCGCGAGCGATACCCCTATCTCTTCGAGCCCTGAGGTATGGTTCTTTCTTTGCATTCCTGTCCTAGTTTCGTCTTTTAATTTCGAGGACGAAATTATTTTAAGGAGGGTAGACTTGTCACTACCCAATTCTAGAAAATAGGGTATATTTTTTTTTTTTTTGATAAATAGTGTATTGTATTTAATTATTTATATTTATAATTAATTAGTGCTTGTCTTATTTTTATTTTGATTGTTTTAGGGTTTTGGCTAGCCTGGACCCATGTCAGACCCTAGTTGACCCATGTCCGACCCAGCCCACACCCTTGTGAGAATTATTTTGGGGCCTAGAATTATTATTTTATTTTTTAGGAGGTTAGTTGGAGAAATTTGGAACTAGTTTGAGTGCATTTGGAGACCCGAAACCCAAAACCGAGTTACGGGAGGGCATTTTGGTCATTTGGACTTAGTGGAACCCCCTTTATTACCCATGGCCGGCCCCTACCTACCCATTTCTGTGATAACACAGCAGCCCCACCCGATCACAGCAAGCACAGCCTCCCTCTTCATATTCTTCACTTCTTCTTCTTCTCCACTTCTTCTTCCTTCTTCCTTCTTCTCCAAGGTGAGTTTCCTCTTCCATTTTTCTTCTTTCTTCTTTCATTCCTTCTTCCTTAAGCTAACCCTAACCTTACATTTTCTCTAACCTAGGTGTGAGGAGCTTAGATCTAGTGTGAGAGCTAGAATTGGTGGCTTGGAGCTTGAGGGAGGTGAATTCTAGGGATTGTGAGACTTTGGCCTTGGGATTCCAACTCCCAAGAGGTAAAACCTAACTTTCCCCTTCCTAATTATTTTTGTGTAGTGTAATTAGTGTTGTAGAACCCTCCTAGACCCTAACCCTACCCGTAGGAGGAAGTTGGAACTAGTTTGGGTGAGTTTAGAAACTTTGACATTAGGTTTTGTGTCGAATTCGGGTGGAATCCGAATTTGGTCCAATTTTGGGTGATACCCTAGGTTAGATGGACCTAGGTAGACGTTGTCGGGTGTCTAGAGGGTGAGTGCGTGTCTCCGATCGGACACGGGAAGCCGTGTCGCGGAGAAACGGGCATTTCGGGCGAAATTGGGGCTTTTCGTTGTCGCCGATTCTAAGTGCTTGTGCGTTTCTGCCACGGGCCTAGAATCGACGTGGGAGCACATTTTCTAGGATCTAGACATCGTGTAGAGCGCGTGGGTAAATTTTGGGCCGATTCCGAGTTCGTTTGGTGTGCGTTTCAGGAGGTTTTCCGAGCCGCGCACCACGTGTTCGTCGAAATGACCGAACGGCCATTTCGACTTGGTTTCCTCGTTTCGGCTTTGTGCGCGCGTTGGGTTAGTATCGGGGAGTGTGTGCTAGAGTTTTCGGGCTATATTTTATATATTTTAGGGTATTGGTGAGTGTCGGGGTCGTTGGGCGTGAGTGGGGCGCGTTGTCGTGTGTTGTTGTGTGTAGTGTTGTGTAGGTGTGTTTGTGTCTTTATATATATATTTATAAGTGTGTCTATATATATATATGTGTATATTTATATGTATGTGTGTTTATGTATATATATTTATATATATATGTGTGTATTTATATTTATGTACTTGTATATGTATATGTCTATGTGTATATATATATATATGTATATGTGTAAGTGTGCTTGTGTGTGTGTATGTATATATATATATATAGGTGTATGTATATATATATAGTTGAGAGTGTGTGTAGATATATATATATATATATTAAGTGTATATATATATGTAGCTATGTATATATATTTATGTGTGTGTGTGTTGTTAGTGTTGTGAGTGTGTGTGTGTATTAGTGTGTGAGTGTGTTAGTGTGTGTGTTAGAGTGTGTAGATGAGTGTATATATATATAGATATCTAGTTATAGATATATAGATATATATGTATGTATATATATATATAGATAGTGATATATATATATGTATATATATATGGATGTGTGTGTGTGTATGTGAGATGGGGGGGGGAGGCAGCCACCACTGTGCAACAGCAGCAGCTGCTGCCCCCACAGCAGCAGCAACAAGGGGCAGCAGCAGCACAGCAGCATCATCAGCTGCAGCAGCAGCTTTGAGAGCAGTAGCAGCAGCAATGCGAAGCACAGCAGCAGCAATGCCAGGGAGCAGCAGCAGCGCGTTGGCGAGGCGAGTAGCGAGGGATGGATAGCTAGCTAGATTAGAGAGATAGATAGGTAGTTGGATAAATAGGTAAGATAAGTTATGGATAATTAGATAGATAGATAGATAGATATTGATAGATAGATAGCTAGGTATTTAGATAGATAGATAGATACTAGATAGGTAGATAACTAGATTCTTAGATATACCTATCTAAGAGATATAAATATCTATATGCCTAAGTTATATACATATATAGGTGTATAGGTAAGATAATGGGTAATCGGGTAAATGTGTGTGGATATCTATATACATAGGTATATACATACTTAGATATATATAAATATAGTAGATATCTATATTACCTAGCCTAGATTAATAACTAGGTATATAATTATTAGTTAGATAGCTAGTTAGAGGGGTTTGAGAGCGGTATCTCAATACCTTGAGATATCCAAGGTATTGAGTTTCAAGCGGGGTATTTGAGCAATAGCCTAGGATTTGTATTGGAATGATTTTTATATGTTTATATATATATATTTACGCGTGCTAGCATAGGTTTTAGCGGGTTTAGGCGGGGTACGTGGCCTAGGGCGAGGTATCGGATACCGAGGGTATCCCGGTATCTCGATTAGGCGAGTTTGTGAGTTTAGTAGCTTTATGAGCTCGGTTTGACCTAGAATTTCAGGGGCACCCTAGTTTGACCTAGCTTTGACCAAATTTGTCCCCGTGACCGTAAAAGTCAACGTTTGACCTAGTTTTGACCTAGAGTTGACTTTTTGGACCCCGGGTTGACTTTTTGACCCGAATTTCACCGGTTTGACCCGTTCGACCTAGAATAGCCCTAGAAGCCTGTTTTTAATTATTTTATATCAGTTTAAATGCTTAGAACCCTGTTTAATCCTTGCTTTTTGTATTAGGTCCTTGCGTCACCGGTCCGGACCTCGATCCTCATCAGTTGCTCAGGACATCAGGCGAGTACCTACCTCTGATAGTTTCCATTTCATGATAGCGTTTATATCACCAGTTCTAGAACTGTAATACTTGATTCTGATACATTATTACACGAGCTGGTACTAGTGGATCCCGTCATGAGGTGCTATCCCCCTTACCGTGTTCAGCGGGTACTCTATCACGTGTATTTCATCATGTGCTTCGGGTATTGATTATCATGTGCTATCATGTGCTTCTTGTGCTCTCGCCTTCGTGTGCGCGAGCTACTATCATGTACGTAGCGTGTTGTGGTTGGATCCAATGGTATTAGTGGGGGAGGGGAGTAGTGAGTTGGTTATATGATCAAAGCCAAACAGTATTCATGTGTATGTCGGTTATGCAACTCACGCATAACGGAGTTATCGTAGTGACTTTCATGTGCAACCTAAGCCGATCATATAACGAACTTGTGCTCAAGGCACTTAGCTAGTATTCATGTTTCTCACCTGCAGTTACTTTTCCACTACTTGTATTGTTCTCCAGTTTATATTGCAGCTACTTATTGTGCTCCAGCATATATTTATTTCCTGTGCATCTTGATTACTTTTCTATTGCTCGTCATATACACCTTACCATGTATTTGGAGTTGCTTTCAGAGTTATGTACTTCGCTCCAGTCCTGACTGGGCATATTTTTTCCAGAGGATCCTGAGGACTTTTGCCCTACGTTCTACGGGCCTGGTATTGACGACTGTTGTGACCCCGTGATCGAGGAGGAGTGCGCCGAGGAGACGCCGATAGCACCCTAGTTAGCTAGGTGGGTTTCCTGGGTTTTCCTTGTGGTTTGTTTTGGATGACTGTACTTATTCTTTTGTGCTTCTGTGAGATGTTGTAGCTTTTAGACTTGGACTGTATTATTTTGGATTGCCTTGCTCTCTTGGTTCTGTTTCTGGTTTATATCATATCGTGCTTATTTCTTCCCCTAGATTTTGTGATTGAGATTCATATATATATTGCGTGGTTGCCCTCCTTCGGGAGAAGATTATTTTGATATATATATTGCGTGGTTTTGCCCTCCTTTTGGAGAGGTCATGCCGGATTTTTCAGTGAGATATAGATAGATATAGTTGACCTAGAACGGACCTTTACAGCGTTCTACCGCCGATTCTGCGGCGTAGGCTGGACGTACCCACGGCTCATGTCCGATTTTCGGGTGCGGGTTGTGACAGAAATATCCCAAAAATATCCCGGTAATATCCCAAAATATCTCAAGATATTTTGTTATAATATTAATATTATTCTTTATAAAAAGAAAAGAAATAAAAATAAAAATCAGAAAAAAAAAACCTTTCCCCCCCCCCGACTCTGGCCGCAGCCACCCCCCCCCTCGGCCGGCGCCGAGCCCCGCCGCAGGAGCCCCCAGCCGCGGCGGAGCCGATCCCTCCCCGCTCCCTCTCTCCCTCCCCTCTCCCTCACTCCTCCTCCCTCCCCGCCTGTGCGTCCCGCGGGCCGCCGGAGCAGCTCCTCCCTCCCCCGCGGCGGCCGCCTCCGCCAGCCTCGCCGCGCCCCGCCTAGCCAGCGCCGCCCTCTCCTCCCTCTTT